>BQNB010191311.1:0-11708 GCA_026074375.1 Tanacetum coccineum | reverse complement strand
AACACAAATGCAAAACAAACATATCTTTGGCAATTTTTGTCTGTTTTTAATCATTTAAGCTCGTTTTATTGGGTATAAAATATGTGTAATTAAGCACATATTACCAAGCACACTATCCAAATCAAGAGCAAAATTGAGAAGAGAAAATGATTTCAAGTGTGTGAAAGCTGAAGAAAAGTGTAACTTAAAAACTTAACTGTAAACAAAAGTGCTTCCCGGGAGACAACCTAGATTGTTATTTTTTTATCGAGTCTGTGTTCCTAGACATCAATACGGCGTATCCGCTCTATACCATAGGCGTATTAAATGTCTGGACGTTATCAGTCCTTTATTTTTTATGCACTTTAAACATTATTGTTACTTCTATCAATACGGCATATTCATGCACATGATACGACGTATTCAACAGACTGACCCGTATTTAGATACTTTTTACAGGTTTTTTGATACGACGTATTCCAGTTTATGCAAACGGCGTATTGGTCTCATGTGCAGTTTGTTTAGCTTATTTAAATTAATCGTAGGTACCAAGATAGGAATGCATCGTTTTTCCTACATTTTGCACAGGACCTCGCTGTAAAGAAATCGACGAAGTTGGTGAAGTATCAATCATCTGGAATCTTATGTGTGATTGTAGTCATGCTGGTATCCAGACGCATTTACAACACACATCCTTGCTCATAAACTCAACTTGGAGAATCTACCGAGCAAAATATCAAGGGAGTTTCTCATTCTAATTCTTTTAAATTCTCGTTTTTAATCTTTTATCTATACAACGAGGACGTTGTATAATTCAAGTAGAGGGATGGGAATTAGAATGATACTTGTCTTATTTTCATACTAAAATGCTTAAATTATGCTCAAATTTTAAAAAAAATTCAAGCATACTTTTGTGAAATTACTTGATACATAACCCGCACACAATAACCCTTATTAAATATTGTGAGGATTTATCCTTATCCATTTCCAAATGTTTACCCAAATTCCACAAAAATATGAGTGTGCCGGTGATGTTGTAGACTTTAGAACTTGGCTTGGTATATCTATTCGAGACCACAGTAATAAGTACTATGGATTTAGATGGAGTAACTTGTTTAAATTGGTAAGATTACACCTAAAAAGCCTTTATATGTTGTTTATTAACTAACTACACTGGTTAGTTAAATCCCCGTATAAACCCTTTGTTTACTCACATCTTAAGAGTAAGATACCCCTAGAAAAACCAATAGAGCCAATCCTTTAGGAATTACACCAACTGTTTGTTTCGTTACACCTTTATACTTTAGCCTACCTTGTTAGATAAAGTCTATTTACCAGTTGCTAGTTACTTAAAGTGTAAAGTATGTATTTCCCGAGTCTTGTGTCAATTTTCTATCTTTGGTATGGTTGGGAAGAAATTTGCACATTGCAAATGAGAATGTATAAAGTAGTCAAAACTCATGTATTTTTACTACCAACACAATTATTGGTACGTCCGAAGAATGAATTACAAAAGGAATTATCCGGAGTTATTATAATCGTGAAGATGGTGAAATTACACCGAGTTTTGTAGTATAGTATAGCAAACAAAATCGAAAAAATTAGAAAAAACGCAACAAAAAAAGAGAAGTAAAGTTTGAAGATAATCATTTCGCAAAAGCTTAGACCGAAGGAATTATACGAAGGATCGATTATTCGTTGATACGTCTTATAAGTCAACGATGTAGAGTATTGTATAAAGTGGAAGATATCGCCACTTGTCTTGTAAAAGTATGTAAACTATGGGATGATTGGGAAGTTGACCGTTACAGGAACGCCAACTCAGGTTGTTGTTTTTGATCAACGATCAAGACGTGTGTAAATAGTTGTGACTTAATCATGGTAACAATGAGGAAAAAGTGTCTAGCAACTTATATCTTGGACTTAGTCTATTTGTTTCATAATTTTTTATTTAACAACAATTTAATTCCCTTTCCTAATTATTAGCCATGGGTTTTACGCGAATGAGGATGCGATCGAGCATGTATATCTATTTTGTCGTTACGGCCATGTATGCATGTCTCAGCTGCCTTGTTGGTTTATTACTATTGGTGAAAGTTAGAAGATCCCTACCCTATATCATTCTTTATCCTAACCCTTGGTTAAACTCGAATGATGATGTGATCGAACACACATGTCTATTCCGTCGTTACGGCCATGTATGTATGCTTCAGCTGCCTTGTTGGTGTGGTACTTTTGGTGAAAGATTGTAGAATGATCAACCCTAAGCCTTACAATAAAAAACCTATTTTACCTTTATAAACTTGTTACTCCTTTGCTCTAGTGGTGGAGATGTGTATCCTTGCCAAGCCTATGATAGAATACTCATCATGACCGAGCAATTGAGCGAACTAGTTACATGTTACTACATAGAGTAGTTGAGTGATTTGAGTGTTTTCATCTTCCTATTTCGTAAGGTGTTTGGTTGTGTAATTGTAATAGATCAAATAAATGCTTAAATGGAAAAAAAATCCTTAGGGATACATTTTTATAAACTTCTAAAGGCTACTTGAGGACAAGTAGGATTCAAGTGGGGGGATATTTGATGACATCAAATAACGTCTATTTTATAGCATCATTTATCCCATGGAATTAACCCATTTTGTATAATTATTGCAAAGAATTATTACTTAATCGTTTATGTTTGAGAATTGCAGTAATTATGGAGTACTTGGTGAAAGTTAACTAAAAGGCACGCATTCTTGAGCTTAAATGAAGATATTTTGAAGATTACTATCCTGACAAGTAATACGCCGTATCCATCAAGGAAGATACATCGTATCTGTGCCTGCACTCACCAAAGACCACGAAGGAAACAAGATCTAATACGTCATATCCAGGAAAGGCAATACACCGTATTCAAGCTATATGGAAATAAAATATTCTAGAAGATATCGAACGTGGTCCCTACTCTAAGAAACCCCCAATACGCCGTATCCAAGACTTTGGATACACCGTATATAATCGACTCCAGACCTATAAATATAAAACTCAAAAATGAGTTTTAAGTGTGCTAAATCATATTCTCGATACCTAAACCATAAAAGTCGATTTTCAGAGGAGAAAAAGAGCAGAAGAGGTCAAGCAACGTGATTAATTCCATAAGAGACAACATGTAATTTCTTATACTCTTGTAATCATTTAGTTTTTGGTAGCATTCGTTAACTCGGTTAGTTTACCTTGGCTAAATCATTAATCTTGTATTAATTATGACGTTTGAAGGCTAATACCTTTGGGTATTAACAATTGTTATAAAGATCTTAATGTTTGGTTTGTTTATCTCGATTTCTTAATTTATCGTTGAATTGCTTGTTTATGTTTATCAATTTATACTTGTTTACGTTCTTTCGTATGCGAACTATCATTCAACTGGATCTAGTGATACGGACAAGTAATCTAGATGCCAGGATAGCTCTCCATATAGTGATTTATACATCTAGACCAATAAGATCGCAATTAATGACCTATCTTTGCCCTTAAATTGTGAGCTAAGTTGAGTCATAAGGTGACATTGGTATCAACAAGTACGTTCTCGATTAATTGGTAAAGACTTGGTTAGTGAACTACTAGTGCATGAATTGCCATTAAGCAGTAAGTGGGTAAAGTCTCTATAGGCTAGGGTTTAACAATATCACCATTGCTTTAATCCCTAAGATAGATTATAATCAGCAAATAAGAATGCTTTTTGCGGATGCGTTTAATTGTGATAGAATTCTACGTGTATAGGTCTTAGGAAGAAGTAACGCCTAAGTCTTAAGAATGATATGCCGCCTCGAGATAAGTAATCATTGCACTAAATAAACAAACCAACGTTATGATTGGATTAATAATGGTTAATACAGTTTTCTTATATTTGGCTGGAACGCTATTTTATCTTCTGTTAATTTGCTTGCGTGTGTTTTAGTGTTTTGAATTGATTTTAGTCACCACAAAACCTGTGCCAGTCTCTGAGGCTGAAAACCCCCCTTATCCATTAGATTTAGGAATTAACATAGGTTTAGCATATATTAGACTAACTTAGATTAGAAAAACCAAAGTATTAATAAATTGAAAGTGTTCTTCGTTCTTAGTGATCGACATCCTACTTACCATGAAACTCCCATCGACCGGGTACACTGCCCGTTAAAGTGTTGTTTTTGGTTAAGTCAGCAAAATATAAATTTAAAACTTGAATCACAAATCACACACCTCACTACAACACATCACCTTTCCTCGTACCCGACACATGTGGAAACTTCGATAAAGGTATTTACATTATAATTGAGCATTTAGGAACACTCCAAATGAGGTTTAGGCTTAGAAAGGAGCAAAAAAAAATCCTCCTGTTTTTCAACAAAGCACCAACTCAATTCTTTTATCAAACGCCTCTAGCCAAGGCCAAAACTTCTTTCTAGACCTAGTATGAATATACTTTCAACATACCATTAAAAGAAAGTATGTTGAATATACTTTTAACATACTCCCTTATTGGTCAAACCAAATCAAAGGTCACTTTGTATAAACTCATCCTTTCCCCTTATGGGATATGCTTTACTTATCATCTAAACATTCTCTAATCATTGTTAATCACTTCTTCTTACAACAAATGATTATTCTCACCTTCCACAAACAATCCAAATATTCCTTCCTAATTCCCAAATTACTCCTTAATAATATTTTCCTAACTCTTTTCTCTCTTAATGGAAATATGATTAAACTTATATAATCAATCCTTTGATTATCATCTTCATCACTTAAACCTTCCTCACTACAAAGCCTAAACCTTCCTCACTTAAACCTCCCCAAGCTTATCCCTTCACATGACAACTCACATTCCCTTACACAATGTACTTTCCTTGTACTTGTTGTACTCCTTGTCCCCAAACATTCTAACATAGGCTCCTATCCATCACATCTCAACATTCTCTACCACACAATCCCTAATCATTATCTTCTTCATCCCAACACACACACACAAACACATATCCATTTGAAATTAAATTTCACATACACATACACACACACATACTTAAAGCTTTCTACCTACACTTCTCCATACACACTTATACTTATGAAATTCAAATTCTTCATACACTTCTACCCTTCCTAACATTTGAATTTTGAATTTCAAATGTTAGGCTCCCTTTGATCACATCATCATCACATCTATTACAACTCATATCCTACTCACTCTAACCTATATCCAACTCACAATAACCCACCATTATCCTTATCCTTAGAATTTAGATTTGAAATTTAAATTTGGACGCTTAGGCTCTAAACCATCATATCCTGCCAACACATATCTTTTTCATCTTTTCTCATATTTCTATTATTTGAATTTGAAATTCAAATTATCCCTCTAACATCCACACTTCCTCTCCAAGCCAAGGAATATTCCTTTGGCATATTCTTTATTCCTTTTGCCTATTCTTTCTATCCTAATTATGCCAACTTATCCACTTAACCATGGTTAGTTTCTTACTAAGCCATTTACCTTTAAGGAATACCTAAACATATCATTTGCCCAGTGGTTCTTTTCCATCTCTCTGAAATTAGACAAACATCCCCAAATCTTCTCTTTATTACTTCAAAAATGTTTTTATTAAATGACTATTTGATTTGGTTGACCTTGAGTGTAAGAATAATGGAAAGCTCAAAGCGTGAAGTACAATTGGGGGTTTTTCAAAAACGGGTATTTAAAACACCAAAAACCCGAAGAACCAATGTCGGGTGTCTGGCGCGCTGACGCATGGGCAGCACGCCTCACTCGAATTGGTTTTTACCAATTTGAGTTCTTGGCTACTCCTCTTGGCTCTTGTACTTCTCATCTCTTTCCATTCTTTCTTTCTCTCCTTTTTTCTTCTCATATCCTTTATGTCTAACACCTCTTGTGTTCTTAATCTTCTCATCAATCATTCTATTGAAGAACACACTATTCCGCAAGAGAGACACACAAGTACATAATCCACAATTATGTGATGTGTCGAGGGTCTTCTTTCTTATGCCTTTTCTATTAGAATTGAGTCTCTAGGCTAGGTTAGGGATTGATTCTTAGATCAACTTATCATTCAATTTTGTTGTAAAGGAAGTCTTGTGTCTTGGTGATCAATCCTAGATCATTGGTTGACCTAGTTGGTGTTTTGGTAAGCTTCCTAAGGGAAGTTCTTTGTGGTCCTAATTGATCTTAGTGATCCTAGAAGAAAAGCAAAATCAGGGGTTCTTAAGGGTGGATTTCGATGGCGGAATATCGTAGGGAGTAGCTATTTTTAATGAGCACCGATCTTAGTGCATATCAGTGAAGCGAAGTTGTAATATAGTTTATAATACACCATAAGGATTATACTAGAGTAATAGTATTGGTATTATGGATTCGCAACTGGACGTACAGATGGTATAAACCATCCATCCCGAACCAATATATATCATGGTCTCTCTCTCTCTCTCTCCATCTACTTATTGTTCTTATAGCTAAGTAGATCACTACACTACTTAGTTCCTTCGAGACTTGAAGTTTTATAAACTTCAAAGAAGTCAAGAAGACCGTATTCACCTCCCTCTATAGTTATATAATTGGTATGAGAGTGGTTTGCTCAAGTTTTCAAGTGTTAAAGCCTTCCCGAGAACTATATTGAAAAAGTAGAGTAAAGATCTATGGCTCAAGAGAACTATATTAAGGGGTGCACTATACAAAGACCACCTTTGCTAGAGGCTGATGGGTTTTGCTTTTGTAAAACATGCTTTGAGACATACATTAAGTCCAAAGAAATTGACTTGTGGCAAGTCATCCAAAATAGCGATTTTGTTTTCAAATTGGAGGGTCCAAAAACAAAAATGATTAAGGACACACCATATGAACTTCTCAAGAATGATGAGAAGAAACAACTTGGCAAAAATAATTAAACCAAGATGACTCTCTACAACGACCTATCACATAGAGAGTATGAACGAGTATTCATATATAAAACCACCAAGGAGGTTTGGCATACACTTATTATCACTCATCAAGGCAATTCACAAGTCAAGGATTGTAATATTGATCTTCTCACTCAACAATACGAGAAGTTCTCAATCTTAAATGAAGAAACAATTGATAGTGGTTACACACGGTTCAATGCTATTGTTACTAGTCTAAAATATTTAGATAAAGACTATTCTAACAAGAACTATGTGCGAAAGTTTCTTCGTGCTCTTCCATTAAAATGGAGAGCTAAGGTAACGAGTATTGAAGAAGCCAAAGACTTGACTACATTTCCTCTTGACGAACAAATTGGCAACCTTAAAGTATATGAAATGGTCTTAGAAAATGATGGCGTATCTGCTAAGACTACAACGGAAAGAGTCAAGTCATTAGCTCTTAAAGCTAATGTCACTAGGGAACAAACTAGTGATGATAGTGTTAGTCAAGAAGGAAGTAATGAAGACGTAGATGAAGAGGAAGCCGAAGCCGAAGCATTTAATTTGATAGCAAGGAAGTTCCATAAGAATAATTAATTCGGGCATGGAAATCGATTCAGAAACGGGGCTAATAGATTCAGAAGAGGCCGCATAAATGTTTTTGAAAACAAAGGCGGAGAAAGATCAAGACAAAGGCGAGGTTGCTATAATTGCGAGGAAGAAGGTCACTTTATTGGTGAGTGTCTGAAATCTAAGGAGAATAAGGCTTTTTACGGAGGAGCTTGGAGTGATAGCGAAGATGACAATGAACCACAAAACGATGCAACATGTTGGGAATTATATTTTGAGTTGATAAGACAAAACACGAATGAAACAAGATGGAAACATGAAGGACCAAAGTTGTAGTCAAAGAATACTACAAAAGATAAGAATTAAAAGATTTGGTCAAAGATAATGATTGAATAACTAATTGGTCAAAGATAATTAATTTCATCATTATTATCATTATTAATTGGTCAAAGATAATTAATTTTATCATTATTATCATTATTAGTTTCCATGTAAACCTTGACTCCTTATACTATAAAAGGAGGTCTAAGGTATGTACTTTAGGCATCCATCATAGTTAGATCTCTCCCAATGAGAGTCTAATAGTTAGTTTATGTAATAGTTAGTAGTTAGTTTATAGACGTGTTATAGTCGTCTATATGTATTAGTAGCCTCAAGGATCATAGGATCTATGTTACAGTTAGGTAACGTACTAATAATATTGAGGCATGAACGTTCGGTTAAAACCTTGTTTAATAACTTATTGTTCTTTAATTTCCGCTGCGTATATAAGTTATTTGTAAAACATATCCTAGATGGGCTAAACGATTCTTAACAATTGGTATCAGAGCCTGGTGGCTCTCGATCTAGGATTACAAGGTTTTTGAAGAAACCCTAAAACCCTAAATTTCAAGAAACCGATTTGTGGTAAAAGTTTTATGGGGTTTTGGAGTTAAATTGCTATAACAATCTTTATGATCGTCCTCTCTACCTTTTTGGTATGCAATACGATCTTCAAGTATTGTTATTATTCAAGGGTTTCTTGGTATAATTGATTTATGATGATGGTTTTAGATCTCGGATGGAACTGTTATTCACAACAGTTTATTCTTATTGATTTATGGCTCATTTTGGATTTATTGAAGAGGTGATTACGAAGAAAATTGAATATTGCTTATTTGATGTTTAGTTGAGTTTCACAGATGCGTGTTCTTATCATACCTTTTAGCAGGAGGTAACTTGTTTGTTTTGTATGGTGACGAAGACTTGCAAAATCTAGGAATGTGTGATTTTTCTTAAGGTGCTCAATGCTCACATTCGCTATCACTTGAAGGAGTTACGTTATTGTGCTCAGTGTCTCATTATAGAGAATGAGGATTTTGTCAAGAGATCGCGGTCTGCTTATACATTAGGAGTATGAGTTCAACGTCGTGGATAGTACAAGATATAAGACACAAGTTTGGGAGATTCTACTTCTTCATCAAATTCGTTATACTCTATTTTCTTCATCAGTGATCACTACATAGAGCCTACTGAGTTCGAGATTCAAGAGATGGTTAGCATACTTTCAGGGGAAGCTTATTGATTAAATGTTTAACCATCTGCAGGTTGCATATCTACTGAAGACCCCTACTTGATTATAACAAAAAGGGGAAGAGGTTTCGTTTCATTCGTATATTAACTTCAGGGGAAGTTCGTGCTTATTGGGTTTTGTCATTATCAACTAGGGGAAGATTGTTGGGAATTATATTTTGAGTTGATAAGACAAAACACGAATGAAACAAGATGGAAACATGAAGGACCAAAGTTGTAGTCAAAGAATACTACAAAAGATAAGAATTAAAAGATTTGGTCAAAGATAATGATTGAATAACTAATTGGTCAAAGATAATTAATTTCATCATTATTATCATTATTAATTGGTCAAAGATAATTAATTTTATCATTATTATCATTATTAGTTTCCATGTAAACCTTGACTCCTTATACTATAAAAGGAGGTCTAAGGTATGTACTTTAGGCATCCATCATAGTTAGATCTCTCCCAATGAGAGTCTAATAGTTAGTTTATGTAATAGTTAGTAGTTAGTTTATAGACGTGTTATAGTCGTCTATATGTATTAGTAGCCTCAAGGATCATAGGATCCATGTTACAGTTAGGTAACGTACTAATAATATTGAGGCATGAACGTTCGGTTAAAACCTTGTTTAATAACTTATTGTTCTTTAATTTCCGCTGCGTATATAAGTTATTTGTAAAACATATCCTAGATGGGCTAAACGATCTTATCACAACATGTCTCATGGAAATCAACTCCCAAGAGGTATTATCTAAACCATCTAGCTCTAATAAGGATTTAGATATTTTTGATTTGCAAATGGAGAATGATGAACTCCTAAAGTTTAGTAAATACTTTTCTAAAACATATGAAAAACTTTTCCAAGAAAAACGCGCTCGTGAAAAAGAACATTCAAAACTCATTAGCAAAGTCAATAAACTCGAGCTTGAAGTAAAGAATCTTGCTAAATCTAAAGAGGTGATTGAACCTTGTAAAAAATATGATGTACTCACACAAAATGTTGACTCTTAAAAAGTTATGTTTCCAAGCTTCAAGACGAAGCATTGAATTTTTCAAAATTCAAGAAAAGTAGCGTTGTTTTGGACGATATGCTAAGTTGAAAAAGAATTTCTCAAGATAAGAAAGGTCTTGGATTTTATAAACCTGAGAAAACCACTTTCGTAATCTTAAGCAAACCAATAAAAGTTTTAAAACAAGGAAAAACACAAAGACCCCAAAATTTCAACCCATGAGGCGCCAACACGCTACCAGCGTGCCAGGGTGTTTTTCAAAAGTGGGGTTTCGTTTAATGACGTTGTTAAACCCGTTGTTCCTCAAACTCGTTTTGCAAACACTCGAAGCGGCCAAACACCCATTATAAGAGTTGAAACCACCAAACAAGGATATCACCCGGTTTTACGTAATGGACTTGGATACATTCAAACTCAAGTCAACCATAGACCTTTGTTACCCACTCCTAATATGAGACCTCCTAACTCATATAACCGAATACCTTCTTTTCAAAATAATCACTCTAGAAAGAAGACACTTTTATAATAATCAAAGGTCTTCGTATTATTAACACAACGTCTCCTAAAGGAGAGAAAACTCCAAACCAAATCATAGACTAAAAACACCTCGGAGCGTAACCATATTTGTTAACCACAACGGACCCAAGAAACAATGAGTACCAAGACCTAGAATTCATATTTTCTTGTACGTTTGACTCAAATGTGATCTACTACTGGACGATTAGATTGTAGATAGTGGTTGCACTAAGCACATGACCGGGAATATAAGATTTTTATTGCGTACAAGGCGTATGATGGTGGACATGTCGTATTTGGGAGCAACCTAAATATAACAATTCATAATTTTTGGTTCATTATTTAATCTCGTATTTTTACAATTTATTTTAATTTTTTCAAAAAATTTACTTTTACGAGTAACCGGATAGGTTATCCCGCGTACGTCGTAACAAGTGTCAACATACCACCATGATTATTTCACGCGTGATTAACCTACACAATTATCATGATAATTTCCAATCTTACTAGTATTATTTAAAACCAAGGTTATAAATAGCGTGAAGCGTGGCGTAGCGGCATAGCCAAGCCTCAAGCTTTAGCGTGAGGCGTTGCGTCATAGCGTTTTTAAGGCGTGACTCAAGGCGGCAAAAAATATTTATAGAGTGGTCAATATTAGTTAGCTACTAGGATTAAAATTGAGTAACGGGGTTACTAAGACCGAATCCCATACAACCCAAAGCATAAATACTTGTAAATAAGCTCAAATCCATGAAATTTTTTAAAGCTTCAAAAAAACTCACGCTATAGCGCGCTATAGCGCGCTATATGGCGCCTTATTGCACGCCACGCCTCAAGATGACGCCTTGGCCTGTTTCGTAACGTGGAGGCCACGCCTCGCGCTATAGCCCCGCTATAGCGCGCTATGGCGCCGCTATTTAGAACCCTGTTTAAAACCATTAAAAAAACGAGGAGTGTTCATACATCCAATAAATGTCACATAAGCACATATGGTGCTGACACGTTTGCACTCTCAAACAATGGTAGAAACAAGCAAAAGAACCCGTGCGTTGCGGCGGGGCTAATTTTTTCTCGAATAATTTTTTTTACGTTTCGGGGTTTTTTTTGGGCGATGCGTTATGGCGGGGCTAATTTTTAATATTTTATTTTTTTGTATGAT
>BQNB010191310.1:0-11708 GCA_026074375.1 Tanacetum coccineum | reverse complement strand
TATATGGCAGATGATGAAGTCCCTACAAACATGGCTCTTATAGCTTTTTCAGACTCTGAGGTACATAATGACAAAACTTGTTCCAAAACTTGCCTAAAAAGCTTTGAAACTCTTAAAACTCAACTTGATTGTCACACCCCGCCTAGGCGAAAACACGAGGCATAACATCATGGATATCATCACAACACAATGGTGTCAACAATAGAGAAAACTAAATGAAATAGATAAACAAATGAGACACAATATGGCATGACAATATCTAACACAAGATAAAGGAGTCTTGCATTACGATAGCAAAGTCATACCACAAGGAAACATATTCCAAAAGTCTAAACATCCAATAAACAATCAAATAGCAAACAATTCAAATGACATAAATAAAATCTCTAGGAGAATGACTCCGCATGCAAGCCTACGGTCTCACTAGCCACTCATCCTAACATCAACATCCTCAACATGATTACCTGGAAATGATGCTTAAGACACGAAAATCAAATTTAATTGTAAATTACTGTGATAATAAAGAAAACATTGCAGGACAATAAATGAACTATCATACAGGCTAACATGCAAATCCAATCAATCACACCAATACCTGGCAAACGACTACAAGACGTCTCATACCGTACCAAGGTCCCTGTGGTTACCCCCTTAGCCCAGGCCATGGATACTCCCAAAGTAACCTTCCTGCTCGTTAGGCCATAGTACCATCCACTAAACAGGCCATGGATGTCGCAGGTGATCCCCCTGACTTAGTTCACAATTCTCAAATCACATCACAAAAAATGTAGCTCACAACATACAATAGTCACGTATAGTCCATGCGTCTTTGACAATACATTATCACAGTAATTAAAACATTTTCAAACACTTTGCATCATTTCCACCCCAATAAACCATTAGAAAAGAGAGGCTATGAAACTCACCTGGATACTCAAACGCAGCTTCCAAATCTCTACACGCAACTATACAAATAAATAAACGAAACTCACCTGAATACTTAAACACAGCTTCCAAATCTCAACATGCAACTATACAAATAATAAACACGGTTACACGCGGCCAAGATAAAAGCTCTAGTCCATGTACACACATATGATGGGAATGTCTAAGGTTTAGTTAACCATCATGGTCACCCCGACACCGATGCCCAACCTAAGCCCATCTCATTAACATTTACACTACTACTTATAATTAAATCAAGAATTGCAGGATTTTAAAGTGTCTCTTTACGTGCTCAAAACCCTTACTTAATGACCTTCATAATTTATAGCAAAAATCGCCCATGTTCATTTATGAATATATTAACTACCTTATGATTCCCAAGTATTACTTACATGTGTAACTACCTTAGATAAAATTAAACTTTCAAAACTGTCCCTAATTCCGGATCTGAATAGCACACCAAAATATAATCACTCTAACTACCCATAACTTAACATGCTGTTCAGAGGCTAATTTTCACAGGATTATCAATAGACACATATGAATTAATAACTGTATGAAGGGCTAATCTTAATTCCTTTTTATATATAGGTTTTACCCTCCCAAACATGACACCTAATTCTCTGACCCGTATGTAACCTTTAATGACCATTTTGTTACATGGAAACGAATATGGATAATGACTTCTCTGAGAGGGGGGCCTTAGACGGAGAAAAAGCGGAGTAGAGCGAAGCGACCTAGTGTGGGGGAGACCGTGGTGGGGGGTGGGAATGAGTGCAGTTATTTGCGTGGTAGTGGCGCGCGGATAGTGGGCCGGGGAGGCGAGTAGTTATGTACGAGGTGGCTTCTAGGGTCTTCGGTATGCTGTAGAGAGAGGGAGTTATAGAGGATGCATAGACTCTCTGGTACGGTGTATGCACCAATGTCAAGAAAACCAGCTGATACAATCTCACGATCGTTATTATAAACGTATGTAATCTGACTAGGATTATCTCGCGTAGCTCGAGATGTATGCGTCAACACTCACACACAAGAGATCTCACGCTCCACTTCACTAAATCACAGTTCTGCGTAAAGGCCGACACTACTCAAACTAATACACATAAAGGTGGTGTGAGGATCAGGGGTACACTGTTACATGTCAAATCATTAGGTCCTTGTAATCACTATATCTGCATCATTGAACTGTACATGTTAGGGTCAGGTATGCATATATCTATCTCTAGTGCTTTTGAGGATGAGAAGCCCTGATAGATCCATCAATGGGGTTTGTTACATGATTTAAAAGAATAAACAAGAATAAGATCATTACCTACGTAGTGGTTGGTACGTCGCAATGAGAGTTGGAATGGAAAACACCATTACGGCAGAATGAAAAAATCATGTTTGTTTACAATAATGGAATGTAATGACTTATTGCATGCAATCACTTACTACATCAAAAACCATCATTTTCATTCATTAGGGACCCCTTGTTTTTTTTCCATTACGTCTTGGAATGGAATGATAATTACATAAAAACCCTTTATTAATTACCCATCAAACAAAAAAAACATATTTAACAAAGTCTATTTTAGTCTTTTTATTATCGATTACATTCCATTTTATTTTTGCAACCAAACATAATTATAAACGTAATGCGTCATTCCATTACTTCATTTATTCCATTACGATGTTTATTCCATTCCGTCACTACTTCATTTCGTCATACCAAACAGACCCCTATCGTTCCTTCTTGATCCTAACACGATCTAGCTCTTAATTTCTTATATCAAAATTTTGTCTTCCTTGTTCTTAGGGGAGGAGGGTTTCGTACGGCTCAAATAGAGAAGGGAAAAAAATATGAGCTAGGGTTTTATATCAATCTAATTAAATAGAATCCTAGTCTAATTAAACTTAGGATTAAATAAAAAAAAACCAATTTTTTTCTCTTCTTCCCTAAAACCGGACGCACCCTATTATATATATATATATTTTTATTATTTTTTTATTAATTTATTAATTACCCTATTACTTACATTACCTTAAGTTTTTATAAAATCCTAAGCTAATTTGAGTAAACCTTTTTAAATAAACGCCACCTACTAGACTTTCTAAAAATAACTTTTCATTTCACATTTCACTTTCTATTTATGGAATGTTTACTACAAACTTCCATATTTCACTCACACGCTTCCTTTCCAATAACTTACATTTCTTATAAACGCTTAACTCTTAAAAAAACCAAGAATTGACGTAGCAATACATGCAACACGTCTTTCATTTCCATTATCACCACACGTGAAAAAAGAATACTTAACACCAAACTCAATATGCAACACAAAATAAATATGTCATTTACCTCTAAAATGACATCATGCACATATGTAAACCACTTCAACCTACATAATGAACACATAGCACGCAAGAAACATACAAAATGGACGCTTAGCCATTTCTAAAGGTATAAACTAACCTGCTCAAATCACGGTTGTCACAATTTGAATACAAAATAACCTAAGTGTAAATATCCTTTAACAATTCAAGGTCACTGAGTAAATAGTCACTTAGTGAGTTACCTTCAAGATGCTCAGCCTGAGTCTACAAGAAAGACTCTAGCATTTAGTGAGGCAGTACTCAGTGAAGGAAGCCTGAGCCAAAGGTAATGGGTTCAGTGAGTTGTGGCAATAGACTCATTGAGCCCCATACGATCTCCAACAACAAGAAGACCCTGAAGACAAGAGACTGAAGAATAGTCGGCATAGTTTGAAAGCAGATAAGTCTAAGATCTTATCTCTTGAAGTCAACTTATCCTGAAGAGGGTATAAGACAAGTTCAGTGTCAGGATTGAACTTAGAAAGAGCATTTGTCCCATACCTAAAATAGAAATTGTAATAGAGACAAAGCTATACAAATGTACTAGCGTATTAGGATTGAGATTAATGCTTACCACCTATGTGGGTGTGACCCTACCTAGGTAGTATAAATAGAACTCTTGTAACGGAGTAGATGTTAAGTTTGTGCATTCAAATCTTGAACTTTCACAAACACACATCTACTCCTCCAAATCTACTAAGTCCCTGAGCAAGCTCAGTTGGTTAGCATAGTAGTTAGCTTTGCATAACACTTTAGGTTTAAGCAAAGTTATTAGTAAGGAGATCACACACACACACCACACGATTTGTCATTTCAATCCCTATTGTAGTTCCGTATATAATGGGGTATAATTCTTAATAAAAAGAGTTAAATGTTGAAAAGTTATTTTTTTGTCTTTCACTTATTAATTATATTTACGTACACAAATCTTTTCAAATAACAAATTGTTTACTTTACTTGCTAGCCATGAGTTAGTTAATGATAACTTTGTAGTTATTATTCACTAACTAAGTGGGAACAACAAATACAAATAATGTCTAAAAACGTTATTTATATTTTTCAACTTCTCTACGTTTTGATATCGACTAATGTAAAAACATTTTCTACGAAAATTGAGACGTAAACAAGTTATTAGTCATAAATTTCCATTTCGACGTAAGTCACGTAAGGTATGAACAAACAAATTATTAACTTGCTAAATGATCAAAGTGATACATTTTTGTATTAAACTTTACATTTTTTCAAATGTAACAAAACCTTATTACAAAAATAAATTAGACAAAATTTTTTTGTAATTAAAAAAATATTTTATTCATAACATTTAAAACAATGTTTTTCCTCCTAAAACCAAATGAAAACCAAACCAATAAAATATTTCCCTCAGAAATGAAAAAATGTGACCTTCCTATAAATGCCGCCCCCAGAAGAAAGGGCTGTCCCAAAGATCAGAGACCGTCAGACATAAATCTGGGATCAATAGGCTTGATGTTTCTCAGGTTTGCCTATAAATAGTGGATCATTTCCACATAGTTTTTTATATTTTTGCACATAGTTTTTCTCTGTTTTTAATCAACTTACATATCTTTTAGTCTTTAATCATTTAACTTGTTTAAACATTTGTTTACAAGTGATCCAATCTTTCCTTTTCAAGTGCAAGAGAAGAATACTCGTAATCGTCAAGATACGAAGTATTATAGATTAGTTTGTGCATACGTAACGTTGTTACGCTTTCATTGTAATTTGTACATCAAGCACATAACCTCCAATCTTGGTAATTAGTTAGATCGGGTAGATCGGGTTGTTTTTTAATTTTAGGTGTGAAATACAGTATTTTAGTCTCAAAATAAATTTGTGAGTGGTAGATTGGTCTAGCTGAGATTAGAACATAATTAGCTTAGTGTCAGAAATTGGTAAGCAATGATTTGTACTGTTTTCTCTGTCTGAAGAGCTGTTGACTAGTGCAGTGAACGTCTCGTTGGATACCCGAGGATGAGAGTAGGGCGAAGAGAGAGTTTCGTTGCGGAACCACTAAAAATCTTCGTGTTGTGGTTTTGATCTTCTAACGCCAAACTATCATCAGCCACATTAAATTTCGTAGTTAATATTGTTTATACTTATATATATTGTGTTCATATTATGTTTAACTGATCTCACGTAAACTCAAATCTAAGCTTTTACAAACTAGTATAATTAAATTTTAAAAAGCGATAAACTATTCAACCCCCCATTCTAGTTTCCACAATTTGTATCATGAGCAGGCTAACCTAATATTTTTAAAATAAACCGTATTTTATAACTTGAATTGATCTATGGAGTCAGAAAAATACCTAGAAGGGCAATCCATGCAAAGGCCACCACTCTTTGAAAGCGATGGATTTATTTATTGGAAAAAATAGATTCGAGACATATGTGAAATAAAAAGATCCAGATCTTTGACATGTTATTACCCATGGTGATTTCCCACCTATTGAAAAAAGGTTTTAACTAAAAATGATGAAATTATTCCTTTTGAGAAACAAAGTGATGATCTTAAAAGAAAACTTGCTAAAAATAATGAAGCCAAAATGGAAATTTATAATGCTTTGCCACATAAACAATATGAAAGAATTTTTATATGAAAAACAACAAAAGAAATTTAGGAAACTTTGTTAATCACTCACCAATGTAATAGTCAAGTCAAAGATAACAAAATAGACCTTCTCGTTCAACAATATAAACAATTCATGATTTTAGAAGAGGAACCGATAGATAATGCTTTTGCTAGATTCAACACCATTATTACTAGTCTAAAAGCACTTAATGAAGTTTATTCTATCAAGAACTAGTTAGAGACATTTCTAGGGCTCTACATCATAAATGGAGAGTAAAAGGTCACCGCAATTGAGGATTCGAAGGATGACACACTATCACTTGACGAACCTTATCTAACTTTAAAGTTCATGAAGTGATAATAATGAAAGATTCCAATATTAGTCCAAGGTAAAAGAGAACAAATGAGATCTAAAGCCTTAAAGGCTAAAAAGAATCTAGTGATGTGGAAGAAAGTTTGACTTCTAAGTGAATACCGAAGAATACGAAGCCAGGCATTAGAGCATTTAGGAAGTTTTTTCAAAAGACGAGGTAGATTTGTGAGACAATCACGAGAAGAAAAGAAGTAATTCCAAAGGAGTTGGGATGACAAGAACGAAAAGAGTGAAAGAAAATGTTTTAGATGCGAAGATCCAAATCACCTTGTAAAAGAATGTCCGAAGCCATAAAGAAACAAAAACCAAAGCGCTTTTATTGGAAGATCTTGGAGCGATAGCGGTGAAGAAGAAGAAGAAGAAAAGACCAAAGACGAAATGTGTCTTGTGGCAAGGGCTATAAATGAACTGAACTTTCAATGAATGATTCATGAACCATTAAGTAAAAAGTTCTTTTATTTATTAAATGAATGAACATGAACATTATTTTACGTTCGTTTAGTTAAATGAACGAACATGAACAAAATCCACATTCTTTGGTTTATGTTCGTGAACGTCCGATTATGCGTTCATTAACGTTCTTTATGTTCGCATATCATATCTTTTAAATGTATACTTTTAAACTTGGTATGTTTAAACAAAACAACACTTATAATAGAAAATATTATGCACAATTTGATAGAGTTTATATTTTTTATCTATGTTCATTTATATTCATTTAAGGTTCGTTTAGTTTCTTAATGAACGAACATAAACAAACATGAACAACTCATTAACTTAATAAACTAACATGAACAAGAAATTTTGTTTGTTTAACCGTTCACTTATTCTTTAAAACGAGAAACTAAAAGAGGAAGCGTCTAGGTTTACTTAATTAGAAAAGAGTACTCATTCACTTAAGGAAATGTTAAATTTTAAAAACCATCTAGCGATAAATCTGGTCTAGGATTTAATTCAGTAGAAGCATTAACAAGCGGGACTAAACAAATAAAATTTATAAAATCACAGAAAACTGAGACAACATGTGCCGGTCTCCACTTAGACTACTACAAACAAAACATTTCTTCTTTGTGAAAGAGTAACCTTCCCCTAGTTCTCTTTCCATCATTGCATTCTAATTCTTCCTGTTAACTGTAGGTGTTTCTTGATCTTTGATTTGTTGCCTAGGAGTTTTTATGTGTGTGACACAACTAGGTTCAACCTCTTTTGATTTTGGGGCAGACACACCTTTTTCATTTGTTGTAATAGGTTTAGACACACTCACTTCTTAAGGTACTCTTGAAATCTCAGATTCAGGATCAACATAATGTTTAAAGGAAGTTCTAATAGATCCTGCACTGTCATTAGATTGACAGGTAGAATATTCACTGGATCTATCATCTGAAACACTGGGTTCAGGCTCTTGGGGTCCCTTTTTACCATAAATATACAAAGACTCATCAATTTCTTCTTGTGGTTTAGGAGTATAATCTCCACTTAAGGGATGTGGAACACCTTTAAAATCATTAGTTTTTGTAAATCTACTGTACAAAGGTTTCCCAACTGAGTCCTTTTCTGTACAATTAAAAATAGAAAAATTCATTTCTTCCTCATAACTTAGAACCTCATTGTTTGATTGTATTTCATACCCTAAGCCAATTTTACTATTTGAACTCATGCCAGAATTAATTAATCTCCAAAGATTCTTGGAAGAATCTTTCCATGAATCTAATGTTTTCTGCAATTGTTCCTTTTCTTTTACAGCTTTCATTCTAATTCTCCTATATTTTTTAAGCTTTTCATCTTTTTCATATATTTCATTTGCCTGAAATGTAAGCTTTTCATTTAGAGAAAGTTGCTGTTTTTGAAAAGTAACAAGTTGAGCTTCTAGTTTCTTAACAGCTTGACTATAGGTAAGTATTTGTGCTTCCTGATCACCTAACTGATTCATTTGTTCATCAAACAGTCTTTTAAGGGTATTGTATGAATCACTGCAAGTTTTAGAACACAAAGATACCTCACTACTGGAGCTGATAGCCATGAGTGCATGATTTGTCTCTTCATTTTCAGTATGTTCTCCCTAATTGACAATACCATCATCTATTGTCAGCAAGCCCATCTGATTCTTCTCTTGCTTTCCAGCTTCTTGGTGTTGATAAAAACAGTCTCTCTTCTTCTTACCATCATGTGTCGCCTTTGATGTACATTCCCTAGCAAAGTGACCAGTGTTGTGACAATTGAAGCATTCAAGCTTCTTTTTGTCAAAGCCAACAAGTTTTTTTCCATCCACGTGAACTCTCCTTCCTGTTTTCTTTTAGAACTTCTTCATTCGAATAGCAATCATTGCTATTTGCCAATTTATGTCCATCTCTTTAATGTCTACATCATGAATTTGTTCCAGATCTTCTTGAAGTAAGTCCTAGTCCTCTGATTGTTTGGCAAAGAGGGAATAGATTACTTCTTCAGCAAAACCAGCAAGAACTTCTTTTTCAGGAATATTGGTTGAAGAAGTAGAAGGAGTGCAAGTACTGTAGGCACCAGTTACAGCAGGCCCTCCACTGTGAAATGTTGTAATGTGTTATATTATAAGAAGATAAGATTATATATTCGCATTTCCCTCGCTCGCTGTACTGTGTGTCTATATAGATACTATACAATATCTCGCGCTCTCATCTGTGTGCCTCACTCCACCCCTCTGTGTGTGTTATCCGCGCGCGTTACAGAGGGACTGGTCGCACCCTGCCGCACGCCGCCCGAAAAAAGTTTTCCGGTGGGGACTTTTTACGGACAAGTCGAAAAGGTTGCTCGTGATCCGATTATACCCGATTCCACCGTGTCAAGCGCCTCCACGAGCCGCTCCCCCCTTCGCCTGCCTCCCTACTCTCGCCGCGCTCACCACTCCGTTCGCACCCACTTGCCAATATCATATCATAACACCACCTACATCATCGTACCAACACCATCACTATCACAGCCACCAAAGGGTGCGTGTGATTTAATTATGAACCACCACGAAGGGTGTTTGTTTATGTGGTGAAAACCACCACGAGGGTGGTTTGGTTCGGGTTGCGTTTGGCACAGAAAAGGGTGCGTTGGGATGAGTGGCAGCCCCACCAATAAGTGTGGGTTTGGTTTTCACCGGGAACGGGTGCGTTTGGTTCGTGGGCAGCAGCTAGGGGTGGGTTTGGTTTGAGTATAAACACCTCAAGGGTGCGGGTTGGTTTAGCAAAATGGCACCACAAGGGTGCGTGGGGTTTGGTCTCAGCCCGAGAGCTGCGTTTGGTTTTAAAATGGCAGCGAAGGGTGCGGTTGGGTTTTGACTGAGTCACCACGGAAGGGTGTTGTTTGCTGGAAAACGCCGGGTTTAGGTGTGTTTGTGTTCGTCTCATACAACACTAGGGTGCGTTCGATGTGGTGGCTGCCACGACTAGTGGGCTGCGGATTGGTTTATGTCATTCATCAGTAAAGGGGTGTTTGGTGCTTGGAAAAGCCATGTGCCGTCTTTTGGTTCACGAAGTTTGCACCAAGGGTGCGCATCGGTTTGGGTATTTGCTCCGTAGATAGGGTGCGTCGGTTTTAATAAACAGCCACTAAGGGCGTTTGTGGTTGGGTTTAGCAGCTCGAGGGCTATTTGGGGTCCAATGGTTCGTTTGGTTATCAACATATAAGGGTGCGTTTGGGGTCCGGGTCAGCAGCAAGAGGCTGCGTTTGGTTGAGGGTATAACAGCCGAAAGGGCTGTTTGGGTCAAAGGGCGTGTTTGGATTGGTTTGGGTTTCGGGTCGTTCGTAAAGGGTGCGGTCGGGTTGTGGGTTAACAACCGACGACGGGGTGTCGGGTTAGGCTGTGGGACAGCCGGGGACAGCCGGGGCGGGGTTCCAAAGGGTTGTTTGGTCGGTTGGTTTGCAACGGTAAGTGGGTGTCTTTGTGTTTGTTATTGTGACACGAAACCGCGTGCGTTTGATTGTGTTGACACCGAAAAAGGGTGCGTTTAATTTAAAAGTATTCGATTATTTCGTTTATATTGATCGATTAATTATATGTGATGAACTCCATTGAAACTTGCGACGTCTAAGTAAAATATGATATTAATATTTAAAACGGGATTGATATTAATGTATAAGCCATGAGAGACACATTTTAGATGAGTTTTTGAGCTAAAAACGGATCTTGGCGCATGTTTGTAACGGGTCATTTTGACCAGAAAATAGAATATGGGATTCGGGGTTCGAGATTTTGAAAGGTCGGAGTTTGGTTTACAAAATATAACAAATTATTATTTTTAGGTCCGTTTGATAGAAAACGGACTTTAACTCACAATAACAGAAGAAACTGGAACGAAATCGAAATATACACTTTAATAGAAAATAAATTATTTTAATATATTAAATCTGACAGACTTATTAATTAAAGGATTTGAGCACTTTCGAGTCCGTTTCAGCCTTCCGGCGAAACACGAAAGTTGTTCGTAATGACGTTTTACTTTGCCGCGAGGATTGTCAGTTTTAAAATTAAGACATAGCGGGTCAAAACTAAAGGTCGGTTGATCTATTATTTCAATTAATTATATTTAAGACCATTGTTCGGTCCTAAAAACGAAGAGTCTAAAAATAGTAACTTTCGGTAAATATTCGACATAAGCTATGATTGGACGGAAAATAGTATATATTCATATAATATACTAAGGGTTAAGGTTTAAAGACGCGCAAGTGGATTTCTCATCACATGTATATATGTATGTATACATATTAAAATATGTATGATTTCGTCGTTACGATGTACGCATCGTTGATCGTATTTAATACGTGTATTATAATAGAGCGACATAATTATAGGTCGTGGCCGAGATCGTTGCAGATTCGGTTGTGATTTATTTGGATTATTTGATCGTGGTCTTTGATCAAGGTGAGTTTATAGCTCCCCTGTTTTTACTCGTTTTACATATATTTGGGGTGAGAACATGCTTGTTTGCAAATGCATTTACATGGTTGATTACAAATTGGTTTACATACTTATTTGCATAGCTCGCTATGGGATACATTATTTGACTTCATTTTTGGTCACAAATACATACTTTACATTTGAAATGATTACGGATTAGCTTAGGCTGATTGAACTGATAACAACAAAATTACTGCCCGGGTGTTCTTGGAGGGGACACCGGTAACAAGAGTACATATTTTTACTTTACTGCCCAGGTGTTCTTGGAGGGGACACCGGTAACGGGAGTACATATTTTTACTTTACTGCCCAGGTGTTCTTGGAGGAGACACCGGTATCGGGAGTATATATTCTTTAAATTACTACACGGGTGTTCTTGGAGGGGACACCTGTGATGGGTACATACAAGTCTACGTCACAGCGTCATGAACTGTAAATCACTTGGAGGGTGAGCGCGAATGTTATGAAATAGATCTATTCGGGTGTGGATCCCTGTTCGGGTGATACGCTATCGCCGGTAACGAACA
>BQNB010191309.1:0-5000 GCA_026074375.1 Tanacetum coccineum | reverse complement strand
TTTTCCAGTGCAATATATTCTCACCTAGCTCATCATTCATTGGTCTTTGCAAGAATAACACTTAACAGCTATTCGAGATAAAAAAAAAAGTGAACTATATAAAATATGCTAAACTATAGTTCTTAATAAGGAACATGCGATTTTTAATTGTAGGAATTTTATTTGATGTGTGAATGTTTTATAATCTGGATATCAATTTGAATCGTGTAATTACTTTCAGCTTAAATTATTTCGACCTTATATGCTTCGGGTTCACGAAATCCTTAATCGGATAAGACAGATTGGCAATTAAATTCTAAGGCACGAGAAATCAATCAGGAAACGTTAGAGCATTTGTTTTTGTTATGTTCTGCAAATGAGACCAAGTCTGGTTATATTCATAACTGAAATTCGGTTATTTTCGGTTATTGACCAACCATTGCGTTGGTTGGTAAAAGATCAACGGTTGTGATTTTGGAGGAAAAACTGATCATACCAATTAGTAAAAATCATTTAGGGACCCCAGCAAGGGGCTCTGCCCCTTGACTCTGCAAGGGGCGCGGCCCCTTGACCTCCGCATCTTTGTTGTGACAGTTTTAAGCTAACTATGACGAGTGTGCACTCCGTACCTCCCAACCCGTATTGAGCTAAACTTGTATAAGGCCATTGGTCTCAAAGTAAAACACAATTACATAAAAAAGTTGCTAACGTTGAAGTTACCAACAACCTTGTTAGGCATGGTTCCGAATAGAGTTTTCAGAGCAGAGCTTAAAAGTAGAATGGATAATCAACAAGATGAGGAAAGGACGGTTGAGATAGTTCGGACATGTTAGAAGGAGGCCACAAACCGCTTCAGTTAGGAGGGTGGAAGCTTTGGTAGTAGATTAGATGAGAATATGGGGTAGATGGAAACTTAGGTGGAAGAATAGACTCATGTATGACATGACTGAGGTTCTTTTGACCGAGGACATGACCTCTAATAGGACAATGTGAAGAGCTAGAACTAGATTATACGGTCAAGGCCTAGTCGGTTTATGTTTCGAGCTAGTTTGGTGTCTGGGATCTTTAGGTGTGGCGTCTAGGATCTTTAGGTGTGGTGTTTAGGATCTTTAGGTGTCTTTTAGGTTCTATATTCGAGTGTTTTTTTTCCTTTGCTTTTAGGTTTTGATCTTTTTGCTCTTTTGTCTCTTTGCTCCTGCTTTTATCGATTATGCTTTTTCCCTTTGCTTGTATGCGTTTATGTGATCTTGTAATTATATGCTTTGCTTTCCATGCTTGTATGCGTTTCTACTTTCTTGTTATTATTTTCTATGTTCTCCTTTGCTTGTTCGCGTTTCTTCTTTCTTGTTATTATATGATTTGTTTGTGTGGCGTGGCGTGGCGTGGCGTGCGCGATCTAGTTATTGCGATTTAGGCTTTCATCGGTTTCTGCTTCGAGCTAGGTTGGTATCTAGGATCTTTTGGTGTGGTGTCTGGGGTCATTAGGTGTCTTTTATGGTTCTATAGATCTCTAGTATCCTTTTTTGCCTTTTTTTATTAGGTTAGAACCCTTTGCTCTTTTTCCCTTTTGCCCCTTGACTTTTTTGGTTATGTTTTTTTCCTTGTGCTTATTTGTGTTTAAGCTTTCTTGTTATTATATGCTATTGCTTTCCATGCTTGTAGGCGTTTATGCTTTCTTGTTATTATATGATATACTCTCCTATGCTTGTTTGCATTTCTCCTATGCTCGTTCCTTTTATTTGTTGCTATGTTTTCCATGTCTTTTATGTCTATTTGCCTCTATGTTTATGTCTTGCGCTTTCTGTTTTCATGTTTTCCTTTATATGCCTTCATTGTGGTTCTATTCGTGCATCTTTTCTTGTTCTCTTTTCCTCACACTCTTGAGCACTTTCACCCTTACTTTTCACTTACCGGAGGTCTTCTTAAAAACAGTTTTTCTACTCTTGAGTTTACCCTAAAATAGAGGTATGATATGTCTACACTCTACTTCCCTATACCTAGTTCTTATAGAATTGGATATTGTTGTTGTTGTTGTTGTATTATTTTCCTTTTATGCCTCTGTGTATTGATTTGATTAACATAATCGCTTCAGACCATGGGTTACACTTTGGACCACCATGCTACACACATGTACGGCTCATTGCCATTTCTTCTCATTTAGAGAAATTAATAAAGGGTGATAGTATCGGTACCCTTTTATCTCCTTCGTAAAAGAAACTATAAAGTATGTTTTCCACGTGTTTTATGTCTATTTGCCTCTATGTTTATGTCTTGTGCTTTCTGTTTGCATGTTTGCCTTTATATGCTTTCATTGTGGTTCTATTCATGCATCTCTTCTTGTTCACTTTTCCTTACAATCTTGAGCACTTTCACCCTTACTTTTCACTTGTCGAAGGTCTTCTTAAAAGCAGTTTTTCTACTCTTGAGTTTACCCTAAAATAGAGGTATGATATGTCTACATGCTACTTCCCTATACCTAGTTCTTATAGAATTGGATATTGTTGTTGTTGTATTATTTTCCTTTTTTGCCTCTGTGTATTGATTTGATTAACATAATCGCTTCAGACCTCATGGGTCAAACTTTGGACCACCATGCCACACACATGTACGACTCATTGCCACTTCTTCACATTTAGAGAAATTAGTAAAGGGTGATAGTTTTGGTACCCTTTTATCTCCTTTGTACAACTAACACTCCCTGCTAATCAGTTTATTGACAAGTTAAGACAGTTTTTTATGTTTTGTTTGCTCTGTATCTTTTGTTGTTAAGAATCGAGAAAAGACTCGGTCACTACCAAAATTGTGTATTGTAGCTCGTAGTCAATCGTTCGGTTACGTGTAAGCTAACCGGGCCAAGCCCATGGACTATCCATGTGCTTGCCATCCATAATAGGTACTATATAAACCCTCTCCATGGGGAGAGGGTGTTGGTCATTTGTAAGAACTCCCATTTTATGTTATTTTACTTTCTCTCTACAAGTGCTATCCAATCTCTTTCTCTCTCTAGATTCTTACAGATATACTTGATTTGTGATATCGTCAATTGATTTGTGAGTTTTATGTGCGTTTGTAGATCACAAAGTACGGTTTTTAGCTTTAAAAATTTGGTTCGTACGTCCTTTTATAAACTCAAAATTTTTTGTGTTTAAAACCTTCAAGTTTGTATTTTTATAATGTATCTAGCCTAGATATAGTTAGTTGTATTAAGATTTTGATAAAAAACGTTAAAAAGTGTGGTTTTTAAGTGATTTAAAAGTTGTTTTTCCGAAAAAGTTTGAACACTGAGGAATATGTTTTGAATATTGTTGTTTATGTATGATGACTTTTGTTTATGTAAGATGACTGTTGTTTATGTTACTGCTGTTTATGTTTCTGCTGTTTATGTCACTGCTGAATAAGTCTCACAGGTTTATGTCACATCGGTTTATGTCATGTTAATGAAACAAAACTCTGCCAAAATTTCATTATTCTTGCAGTTTATGCCAAACATTATTTTTGAGGTTTATGTTTCTGTGATTTATGTCACTACAGAATTAGTATCACAGGTTTATGTCACTGCGGTTTATGTCATTGTAAGGAAATACAACTCTGCCAAAATTTTCATTTTTTTGCGGAATATGTCATAACAATTTTTCTACTGAATATGTCATCACTATTTTCTGCGAAATATGTAATACAAGCTACTGCGGTTTATGTCATAAGCAATTTTTCTGCGGAATATGTTTGGTAATTTTCTGAGGAATACGTAATTTTCAAGAAAACGTTATATTCAACGGTTTATCTTGGATTAGTAAAATCCAGTGAAATACTAACTTATTTTCCCGGTTTAATCAAGATTAGTAAAATCCCGTGAAATAAAAAGGACTTAATCACTTATAACAACATCACTTTAACATAATTCTCATCATTCACTGAATTGATCTAATCATTTTATTTCACACTTCAAGTATTTAAAGATGGATTTATCATTATCAAAAAATGTCATTGTTGTCGGGGCTGACAACTACGACCCTATGCTCGATAAGACTAATCATAGTTCATGGGAAAGTCGTATGCTGTTGTATATCAAAGGCAATGAACATGGAAAGTTACTTGTTGATTTAGTTCTCAATGGACCTTTCTAATACGGAATAATTATAGAACCTGGAAATGAAACTACTCCAGCAATGGTCAAAGCACGAACATATATTGATCTCACAGATGAAGAAAAGATTCGTGAATCAGTTGATATCATGGCAACAAACATTGTTTTGCAAGGTTTACCTCAAGACATTTACAATTTGGTTAATCAGAATGAGCATTCAAAGCAGATTTGGGATAAAGTCAAATTACTCATTCAAGGTTCAGAGTTATCATTGCAAGAGCGAGAGTCCAAGTTGTATGATGATTATGACACATTCACTTCTATGCATGGATAGACAATTTATTCGTATTACATGCGGTTTGCCCAGCTGATCAATGATATGCATACAATTGGAATGACAATGAAACCACTCCAAGTCAACACAAAGTTTGTCAATCATCTTCAATCTGAATGGATTAAATTTTTCATGGATGTTAAGTTAGCAAAAGACATGCATTACACTAACTTTGATCACTTGTATGCTCATCTAAGGAAACATGAAGCTCATGCAAATAAAGTTTGTCTACAAAAACAAAGGTATCTAGATCAGATTACCCTGGTTGCTAATTCTCCATCTTGTTTGAACCCGACTCAGTATTATCCACAGCTGTCATTTGCTACTCAACAATACTATTTACCTCCTGCACCACAACCTTCTTATGATTCACCAATAGTCCAACAATTACAGTATCAGCCATAAGTTGTTACTCACTCTCCAATGGTTCATCAATAACCATATCAAGCACCTGCTTTGCAACAATCCTATCAAGAACCTGCCATTTAGCAACCACCTTCTACATAGTTGGATTCATGACTTGTTGTTCTATCTTTTAACCCTTCTAATGATCTGATTCGTATTATAGTATATATATAATATAACACAATGCAAATCCCAACC
>BQNB010191307.1:0-11709 GCA_026074375.1 Tanacetum coccineum | reverse complement strand
CAACAGGAGATTATCAATTTCTTGGAAGTAGATTTATTTCATGGCAATGCAAGAAGCAAACTATAGTTGCCAAATCTACTACTGAAGTAGAATATGTGGCTGTTGCTAGTTGTTGTGGACAAGTACTCTAGATTCAAAATCAAATGTTGGATTATGGATATAATTTCATGAATACCAAGATTTTCATTGACAATGAAAGCACCATCTGCATAGTCAAGAATCCAGTGTTTTACTCAAAGACTAAGCACATTGAGATTAGACATCATTTTATTAGAGATTCCAATGAGAAGAAGCTTATTCAGATGATCAAGATTCACACAGATCAGAATGTTGCAGATTTGCTCACAAAAGCATTTGATATTGGCAGATTTCAATATCTAATTGCAAGTATAGGAATGCTTAACTTCTGAAATATTGATTGAGGGGAGGTTAATTGTGTTAATATTGAACTTGTTCAGATTGATTTCATGGCAATGCAAGAAGCAAACTATAGTTTCCAACTCTACTACTGAAGCAGAATATGTAGATGCTGCTAGTTGTTATGGACAAGTACTCTGGATTCAAAATCAAATGCTGGATTATGGATACAATTTCATGAATACCAAGATTTTCATTGACAATGAAAGCACCATTTGCATAGTTAAGAATCCAGTGTTTCACTCAAAGACTAAGCACATTGAGATTAGACATCATTTTATTAGAGATTCCAATGAGAAGAAGCTTATTCAGATGATCAAGATTCACACAGATCATAATGTTACAGATTTGTTCACAAAAGCATTTGATGTTGGCAGATTTCAATATTTGATTGCAAGTATAGGAATGATTAACATCTAAAGTATTGATTGAGGGGAGGTTAATTGTGTTAATATACAGCGGATTATGCATAAATGATGCTTGAAATGGAATTGAATAGCAGCTAATGATGAAATTCAAGTTAGTGTTGTTGGCCTAACTTACTACTGGTAAGTATAATTAGTACTGCTGCTATAATTAATACTATGAGCATTGAGAAAAATCAAATACAAAAATAGAGAAAAAGTCAATGAAAAAGAATTAAGAGAAATAGTGAGCTAAAAAACAGAAAGAGAGATATGTAAAATAAAAACAGATAGAGTGAATTGGTGAGTAAAAGAAATGAGAGAAATAGTGAGCTGAAAAACAGAAAGAGAGATGTGTGAAATAAAAACAGATAAAGTGAATTGGTGAGTAAAAGAAATGAGAGAAATAGTGAGCTGAAAAACAGAAAGAGAGATGTGTGAAACAAAAATAGAAAGAGTGATTGTGTGAGCTAAAAGAAATGAGAGAAAATTGGTGAGCATAAAAACAGAAAGAGAGATGTGTGAAAATAAAAACAGACAGAGTGATTCAGTATTATTGACTTTTTAAATGCAAGTTCTATCAGATATGTGCTAACGGTGAATCCCATCATCTATACTTCATGCATTAAGCAGTTCTCGGCTAATGCTAAGCAAAAAACTGTCAATGGGGAAGTGCAGATACAAGCCCTAGAAGATGGGAAGAAGGTGATCGTCACTGATACGGGTGTGAGAAGAGCTCTTCAAGTAAAATATGCTGAAGGTACTGAATGTCTACCCAATGCTACCATTTTTGCAGAAATGAAAAGAATGGGGTATGAAAATCTTACACAAAAGCTTACATTCTATAAAGCTTTCTTTTACACCTTAATGGAATTTCTTATCCATGCAATTCTGCAATGCCTTAGTGCTAAGACTACTGCTTGGAACGAATTCAGTAGCACTATGTCCTCAGCCATCATTTGTCTTGCCACAAACCAAAAATTCAACTTTTCCAAGTACATTTTTGATAAGAACTTGGAGGGTGGGGTTAAATTTCTAATGTATCCAAGGTTTGTGCAAGTGTTCCTGGATAAACAAGTTGAAGGAATGACCAAACATAAAAAAATTTATGTTACACCTTCTCACACTAAGAAGGTCTTTGCTAATATGAAGAGAGAAGGAAAAACGTCTTTTTGAGGAGAGTTACCCTTTATTTCAAAAACCCATGATGTTCAAGCTCACTAAAGAATTAGGTGTGGTTTAGAAATACCAATAGATCCTCACACACACCCTAATATTATTTAACCATCTAATCACAGCCTCAGAAGAAAAAACCAAGGAGGAAACAGAGGGAACGACACTGAGGTTCTCAACCTAATGGTTTACAAAATCCTATCACTGATGAGGCTTACCACTAAGGAGCATGTTACTATACATTCTAATATAATCCACTACTCATGGTGAGGATAGACTGAAACTAATGAATGTTGGAACTTTATACAAATACTGTCTGAATGAGTTCTTGACTTGGGGAACACTAAGACCTTCAGCTGCAGGATAACTAAATTAAAGGAGAGGGTCAAGAAGCTAGAAAGGAGGAATAAGTCAAGAATTCAAGGGCTTAAAAGATTAAGGAAGGTTGGTAGATCTGCATAAGTTATTTCCTCTGAAGATGAAGGTTTAGGTGCTCAGAAGGATGCATCCAAACAGGGGAGGAAAATTGATGATCTTGATGGTGATGTAAAGGTTACTTTGGTTGATGAGCTCAGGAGTGAATATGTAATTTAATGGTAGCACCATTGCCTCTACAATAATCTGTTTAGCCACAAACTAAAAATTTAACTTTTCTAAGTATATTTTTGATAATATGGTGAAGAACTTGGAAGGTGGGGTTAAATTTCCGATGTATCCAAGATTTGTACAACTATTTGTAAATCAACATATTGGAGATATGTCACATAACAAAAGGATTTTTGTTACCCCCTCCCATACTACGAAGGTCTTTGGGAACATGAAAAGGGAAGGAAAATGTTTTTCTGGGAGAGTTACCCCTTTATTTCAAACTATGATGGTTCAAGCTCCTGAAGAATTAGGTGAGGGTTTAGAAATACCAACTGATCCTCAACACACACCTACTCTTATTCAACCATCTACATCACAGCCTCAGAAGAAACAACCAAGGAGGAAACAAAGGAAAGACACTAAGGTTCCTCAACCCAGTGGTTCTACAAAGCCTATCACTGATGAGACTGCCAATGAGGAGCATGTACCTACACATTCCAATGATCCACTTTTCAATGGTAAGGATAGACTGAAACTAAATAAATTGATGGAACTTTGTACTAACTTGTTACAAATAGTTCTTGACTTGGAGAACACAAAGACCTCTCAAGCTGCAGAGATTACTAAATTAAAGGAGAGGGTCAAGAAGCTAGAAAGGAGGAATAAGTCAAGCACTCCAGGGCTTAAAAGGTTAAGGAAGGTTGGTAGAATTGCAAGAATAGAATCATCTGAAGGTGAAGGTTTGGGTGCTCAGGAGGATGCATCCAAACAGGGGAGGAAAATTGCTGATCTTGATGCTGATGTTGAGATTACTTTGGTTAATGAGGCTCAGGGGAGGAATGATGATAATTTAATGTTTAATACAGGAGTTTTTGATAAGCAAGAAGTTGAGGTTAAAAAGGCAGTTAGTACTGCTGAAGTTACTACTGTCAGTGCTACAACAACAACTATTGATGAGTTGACTCTGGCTCAGACCTCAATAGAGATCAAAGCAACTAAACCTAAGGCTATTACAACTGCTGCTACAATAACTACAACTGCTGTTACAAGACCCAAGGCTAGAGGGGTTGTAGTTCAAGAGCCAAGTGAATTTAGAACAACAACATCATCTTCACAAACATCACAACTTCCACAGGCTAAAGACAAAGGCAAAGAAAAAATGGTTGAGCCTGAGAAGCCTTTGAAAAAGAAAAATCAAATTTTGATTGATGAAGAAATTGCTCAAAAACTTCATGCTTAATAAAATGTTGAATTAGAAGAAGAAGAGAAGCTTGCAAAACAAAGAAATGAAGATGCAAACATTGCTGAATGGGATAATGTTCAAGCTATGATAGATGCAGATTATGAGCTAGCTGCAAGATTACAGGCACAAGAGCAGGAAGAGTTGATTGTTGAAGAAAAGTTAAAGATGTTTGTAGAACTCATGGATAAAAGAAAGAAGCATTTTGCAAGACTTGGAGCAGAAGAGCAGAGAAGAAAACCACCAACCAAATCTCAAAGGAGAAATTAAATGTGTACCTATCTGAAGAACATGGCTGGATTCACTCATAGTCAATTGAAGAACAAAAGCTTTGATGAAGTTCAGAAGGCCTTTGACAAGACCATGGGTTAGATAGACTCATTTGTATCTATGGATTCTGAAGTGGTAAAAGGAGGTAAAGAGAAAGATGAAGGCAATGTGACAAGAGCAGAAGAAAGCAATTCTAAAAGAGCAAACACAGAGCTAGAACAAGAAAGAATTAAGAAGCAAAAGATAGATGATGATCACGAAGAAGCTGAGATGAAAAAGCATATGGAGATTTTTGTTGGTGAAGAAGAAATAGCAGTTGATGCTATACCACTAGCCAATAAGCCTCCAATAATTGTTGACTGGAAAATCATCAAAGAAGGAAAGATGGGATACTTTCAAATCATAAGAGCTGATGGAAGTTCAAGGAGGTACTCATCAATGATTAAGATGCTTCAGAACATTGACAGAGAAGACCTGGAAACACTCTGGAAGTTGGTTAAAGCTAAACATGGGAATACAAGGCCAGAGGAGGCATATGAAAGAGTGTTATGGGGTGATCTGAAAGTGATGTTTGAACCTGATATAGAAAGTGATGTATGGAGAAATCTACAAGGACACAAAGTGACAGTTTGGAAGCTATTTTCTTCAAGTGGAGTACATTTTGTGAGATTTCAGAATCTGCATATCTTTATGCTGGTAGAGAAAAAGTATCCACTTACACCTGCAACAATCACAGCAATGCTCAACAAGAAGCTTCAAGCTGACCATTGGAATGAAATGTGCTATCAACTTCTTAAGCTCATGACAAAACAGGTCAAGAATCCTGGAAGTGTTTGAATGCATCCTCCTAGTAAAGATAAAGCTTTTAATCAAGAAACTTAAAGATTCAAAAGATGAACATCAAGTTTAGGGGAGGATTGTTGGGATCAAAAGACTTCATGATGATCTTGGAGTTAATACTGCTAAGATTAGAGTTACTACTGCTAGTATATATTACTACTGCTTGAGTAAAGTTACAATTGTTAGCATAAAGTTAGTATTGCTAGTGTAACTTAGTACTGCTGATGAAGAATGAAGAAAATATTCTAAGTAGTTACTACTGCTTTTACACAATTAGTGATGCTGGTATAAAAGTTAATGTTGCTGGTTACAACTGCTGAAAGATTACAACTATTAGAAGAGTTTCTACTGTCAGAAGGATAAAGACAAGAGAAAAGATTAAGATGAAGATTGTTTATCAAGATTACTTATGAGATAATTATGAGATATGTTTGTAAAGGATATGTATAAGTTATTTGTTTAGAAGATTATGATAATTTAGGAAAATATTGTAGATTTGTAGTAATCTTGTAAAGGACTCCTTAGTGTATAAAAGGAGATCTTAGGTTATGGTTATTAACACACATTCATACGTTTTTGATATACAGCTTCAAGCTTGTAAACCCGAGTACTACATAGAGTACTCGTATTATTGATAATAATAATAATATTAGAGCTTTTTAGTGATATCATTGCTCATACAGTTTACTGTTTCATAATATTCTTCTAAATATTAAAGAGTAGATTCCGCATACTCTTTAGTATTCATAAAGTTTCTACCATGGTTGTTTTGGATCTATCCAAAGTAACTTAACCTTTACAAGCTAAGGAATCAATCTTAAGTTGGGATCAACACAACTAGTGAAGCCCGTGTGAGTAAGAGTATCGAGATGTCGAGATCGAGTTAATAAATTTATACTTGTGGCGGAGAGGGATGTTAAGATATCCGTGTTGATCCAATAGTTTCCTATCTAAAGCGATGACCAATAAATCGATTTGTTGATAAAATATAATGCCTAAAAACATTATTAATATCTTTCACATCTTTACGTTTTGATAATCACAAAATATAAAAACGTTCAACGTAAAATTAAACATAAATAAAGGTTATAGGATAAATTTTCATTTCGAAAATTATATCACTTAAAGGTATGAATAAATAAATGCTTAATGCATTTTATGATCAAAGGAAATTTTTATTCAACCTCACACTTTTATAAAATGTTGTAAACATTTTTATAAACATTACAAAACATTTTCTACAATTAAAAGAAATGTTTTATTCAAAATAAACATTTTGAAATTCAAATTTTCGGACCTAAAACGGCTAGAAAAGTTCCAGAAAATTCCCCCTACACAAAAGACAAACTGGGGAGCCCCTAGTCTAGGGCGGCCCCCTTAAATACACGGGCGGCCCCCTTAATTTTAAGGGGACCGCCCACCTATTTAAGGGGACCGCCCATAGGTAGACGCTCCTCCAGTTTGTCCTATAAATACTGGACTTTTCCCCACTATTTTCTCACCTTTTGCACTCATTCTTTCTGTTCTAAAACAGCCCACACATCTCATTAAAATCCTTTGATCATCTAATCATAAAGCTTTGTTTCCAAGTGATCCAAGCTCAATTCCTCAAGTGCAAGAGAAGAATACTTCCATCATCAAGTGAAGAAGTATTACACCTTTGTGTGTTGTTGCAATCTTATTGCATCCATATCATAACTTGTAAATCATTTGTAAATCTTGTAAAGTTGTGTAGTTGTTAGATCTTGGTGATTGTTGTAAGTATAGTTAGATCTTGGTGATCTTTCCTAGTAGTGTTAGTTAGGTGTGATTATAGTAGTGGCTTGGTGAAGTAGTGGTGTGAAGAAAACTAAGGTGTGAAGAAGTTGTGTAGTCGTGATCAAGTCGTGAAGTCAAGTTGTGTAGTGAAGTTGTGAAGTTGTGGTAGATTGGTTCTAGCTAAGATTAGAACTCGACATCTAGCTTAGTGTCAGAAATCAAGATAAGCGAAAGTTGTGTAAGGTTTTCTCCGCCATAAGGGAGCGTGTTGACATAGTGAAGAAAACTATCGAGTTAGGTGCTCGAGAAATGGAGTAGGGCGAAGAGGTGCTTCGTTACCGAACCACTATAAATCCTCGCGTTGTGGTTTGATTGTTCTTACTCTTATCTCTTGTCTTACATTATTTTTTCATACTATCCTATTGATTGTTTAGATATGTATATTGTTCATATTTTGCAAGTGTTGAATTCACATAAAGTCGAATCTAGAATTTTTATAAACACTTTAAAACCTTAAACCAAAAAGTGGTAAACTATTTAACCCCCCTTCTAGTTTTCCACAATTGGTATCAAGAGCCAAGTCAAACAAGATTTTTAAAATAAATTGTATTTTAAAACTTGAATCGATGTATGGAACCGGAAAAATATTTAGAAGGGCAATCTATGCAAAGACCACCACTATTTGAAAGTGATGGATTTATTTATTGGAAAAATAGATTCGAAACTTATGTGAAGTCAAAAGATCTAGATCTTTGGTATGTTATTACCGATGGTGATTTTCCTCCTATTCAAAATAATCCCGAAACTAAAAAGGATGAAGTTTGCATACGTTGAATGAAGATCTATTCTAGTTCATGACTCGTGCTTAATCAGGCTGCATCAACATCAGCTAAACCTCCTACAAAGAATGACTGGGATTTGCTGTTTCAATAATGTTTGATGAATACTTCAAGAATCCAAGTGCTGCATCTAACCCCATTTTTGTTGTGACTCTACCTCCACAAGATACAACCGAGGCATCTTCTTCTTCTTCTACTTCTATAGAAAAAGATGCTCCCTCTCCAAGTACTTCACCAAAAAATGAAGCAACAAACTCACCACTCAATTCTACAAATGTTAACACAGATGAAGATATAGCAGTGTTTGACAGTGAAACATTCACCAATCCATATGCTCTTCTAGACACCAGCTCAACTGAGTCATCATCAAGGATTGTTGATACTTTAAACATGCATACTTTCCAACAACCTCCAATTTACACAAAAAGATGGACAAAAGATCATCCATTAGTGACAATCATCGGCGATCCATCAAAACTTGTTTCTACAAGACGTCAACTCTCTACCAACGCTTTATGGTGTTATTTCCATGCGTTCTTAGCTAAAGAAGAGCCGAAGTATTACTAAGTAGTAATGGAAGAATCCTGCTGGATCGAAGCCATGTAAGAGGAAATCTATGAATTTGAGCGGCTTGAAGTATGAGAGTTAGTACCAAGACCAGACAAAGCTAGGATCATCAGCTTAAAGTGGATCTTTAAAGTGAAACTTGATGAATATGGCGGTGTGCTAAAAAATAAGGCTCGGTTAGTTGCAAAAGGTTATCGTCAGGAAGAGGGGATCGACTTTGAAGAATCGTTTGCACCTGTCGCTCGCATTGAAGCTATCAGAATATTCTTAGCATACGTTGCACACAAGAATATGATGGTATTTCAGATGGATGTGAAGACGGCATTTTTGAATAGGATTTTAAAGGAAGAGGTGTACGTGAGTCAACCAGAAGGGTTTGTTAATCAATATCATCCCAATCATGTATTCTAATTGAAGAAAGTGATTTATGGTTTGAAACAAGCTCCTCGCGCATGGTACAACCTGCTCTCCAAATTCCTTCTCAGCTAGAAATTTGTCAAAGGTGTAGTCGATCTGACATTGTTTACTCAAAAGGAAGGAAATAATATCATACTGGTAAAAATCTATGTTGAAGACATAATTTTTGCTTCCACTAATCCAATCTTTTGTGATAAATTTGCAAAATCAATGAGCAAACGTTTTAAGATGTCAATGATGGGACAAATATCATTTTTTTTCTTGGACTTCAAATTTTACAAAGTCCCAGAGGCATCTTCATTAATCAATCTAAATATGCTCTTGAAATGCTAAAAAAGTATGGTTTTGAAAAATGTGATGCTGTTGATATCCCCATGGTGGGACAATCAAAACTGGATGAAGATCCAAACGGACTCTAGTTGACCCTACTCGTTATCAAGGAATGTTCAGATCCCTTATGTACCTCACAACCAGTCACCCTAACCTAGTGTTTTTCGTCTGCATGTATGCCCGGTACCAGGCAAAGCCTACCGAAAAGCATTTAACTGCGGTAAAACATGACTTTTGGTACCTAAAAGGAACCATTAATATGGGTATGTGGTATCCGAAGGACACCGGTTTTAATCTAACAGCTTTTGTAGATGCTGACCATGCAGGTTGTCAAGATTCAAGACGTAGTACATTGGGAAGTGCACAGTTCCTAGGAGATAAGCTCGTTAGCTGGTCATCCAAGAAACAGAAGTGTACCGCAATTTCAACAACTAAAACTTAGTATATATCCTTGTTCGATTGTTGTGATCAAATCCTTTGGATGCGTTCATAGCTAGCTGACTATGGATTTTACTTCAACAAAATCCCATTGTACTCGGACTCAAAGAGCACCATTGCTTTATCTTACAACACCGTGAAACACTCCATGACGAAACACATCGCTGTTTACTACCAATTTATCAAATAGCAAGTTGAAAATGAGGTTGTTGAGCTATACTTTGTTGAGTCCAACTTTCAGCTGGCGGATATCTTCACTAAAGCACTCGCAAGAGAACGCTTCGAATTTCTGATCAACCGCCTCGCTATGCAAAGCATCACTGATTCGTATCCAAATACGTATATAAGGTTATATCAATAATAGTATAGTAATAAGTATTACGTAAGGATTTAAGAAGATTACTTTTATCCAAAGTAAAATTCAAAACCTCCTGGGTCGTATCCTAACGAAGCGTGAATTGAGAATCGGTTAAGTTCGTGATCGCGTGATTTGAATGATTTCAAGGATTTTGATTTTTGATTTTATTTCTACTTATGAAACGCAAAAACAAATAAAAGCAGGCAAACAAATAAGGCAATTAAGATTTAAACCTAAAAACGATAACGGGAATCCTAAAACGCGACTAAGCAAGCAAGCAAATCAAATTTTAACCCTACAAACTCAAATTTAATTTCTAAAAATCCTAAATGATTAAAAATAATTTTAGAAAAAAGAATTATATTTTTTTGACTTTTATTTTATTTATTATGAATTAAAAACATATTTAATCTAAAAATATTATAAAAAAATATCAAACTAATTTATAAAAATCTGGAAAATTTATAAAAAAAGTACTTTGAACAAATCTAAACTTAAGAAAAATAAAATGGAAAAATAAGCTAAAACAAATAAGCAGAAATTAAGCAATTAAGCAAATAAGCTTTAAAAACTAAAAAGACTATATTAATTAGATAGTGCAAGTTAATAAATGAAAAAGACCCAAGGGCAGTTGGCAGTGAGAGTGTGTGTTAAATCATTGGTGTTATGAAGGGGAGGTCACAGTAATTAAGCAAATTAGCAAATAAGCTTTAAAAACTAAAAAGAAATTTTTTTATTTTTCTTTTTGAAAAAGCTAACTACTAATAAAAATAAGAAACTTTAATGAAATCACTTTTTCTAAAAACTACAAATAAGCTAGAAATAAGCTCAATTAAGGTGACATTTTGGCTATAAGACTCTTCAGAAATAAGCTATAACTGCTTAAGCTTTTTAGACTTAATAAGCAACTAAAAACCTAAATAAGCTAAAACAGACTCATTCCTAGACCTAATAAGCAGAAAGGACCAAAAATAAGCTAACAAAATAAGCTAAAAAGCACTTAAACAGACACTAAGACAGATTGCAATAAAACAGATTTGAAGGACTTTTGACTAACTTTAAACTAAATTAAGAACTAATAAGCACTTTGGAATAAGCTAAATACTTAAAACAGATAAAGACTAATCCCTAAAGAACACATTTAAGCTAGAATTAATACAATTGGTTTAGAAAATAAGCTAGCAAAAGGATTTGAAAAAGTTACTGACTCAACTAATATTTTTGCTTTTTGGTATGATATGACAGTTTTAAAGCTAAACCTAGGACTCAATAAGAAAAACAAAAAGCTAAAAGGCAAAAACAGATGAACACCTATATCTAAAGATCACAATTAAACTGGTCATAAGAAAATAAGCCTAAGAAATAAGCTAGAAAAAGACTTATGAGAAGACAGACTTAACTACTAATGATTTTGGCTTTTTAGAAAAAACTGACTACTTGCAGACCAATTTTAAGACTCAAAAAGACTTTTAACCAACTAAAACCTGAAAACAGATTAAGCAACTACTATAAGCTATAGGATTATACAAAATATTAACACTAATGATTACTAAAAAGCTTTTAAAATTGCAAATGAAAAAGGCAGTTTAACTAATAACTATGTTTTTGGATTTTTTTCAAGTTTCTTTCTAAAAGACTAAAGGGCTTAGTGCAGGCTTATAAATAAGCAAGTAAAAGCTGTTTTGAAACACAAAAAGCTTAAACAGATTAAGCTCACAATCCAATGAGCTTATATTATGAATTTTAGACCTTTAATCAACCTTAATCTAACCTAAACTTGCAATTGAAAACTGGATTTTAAGTTTTGAAAATTAGACTAAAACACTAAGACAGATTGTGACACTAATTCAACTTACAAATGCAATAACTAAACCAAACTATTTCTACTGTATTCTTAACCCACAACAAGCATGAAACTAACACCAACTATCACTTATTCCAAATCAATTTAAATAAGCTGGTATGACAGTCATATGAACACACAGATTTAAACTTAGATATATAAAACATAAAAAATGATTTTATCCTTTAAAAACTTATAAAAGCTGAGTTATGAGCTTAGTTTGAGCT
>BQNB010191299.1:0-11709 GCA_026074375.1 Tanacetum coccineum | reverse complement strand
TCTGGTGATTTTTGCTTTATCTATACCTGCATACACAAAACACAAAAACACACATATCTTTGCTATTTTTACTGTATTTTTGGTCGTTTAGGGTTATTTTTGGTGTTATCAGATATGTGAATTTTACACCTATCACTACTCATAAGACTAAAGAACAAATAAGACAAGAAGAAGCTGGATTAGAAGAGGCTATAAGATTACAAGCTCAAATGGATGAAGAAGTTGCAAAACAGATTCATTTAGATAAGATGGTAGCCAAAAGAGTGCAGGAAGAACAAGAATTGTCAGAGCAACAACTGAAAAGAAAGGCTGAAGTTCAAGAAGCTGCACAGTTCTATACTGAAGAAGATTGGGACACCATTAGGGCAAAACTGGAAGCTAATACAGAGGTAGTCAAGAGTCTCCAGGGAGAAAGTATAAGCAATGATGATTTTGCAAAAAGAATGGTGGAAATGATAAATGAGAAGAAGAAGTTCTATGCTGAACAAAAAGCTAAAGCAAAAAGGAGTAAGCCAATGACACAAGCACAACAAAGAGAGTACATGAGTACCTTCATCAAGAATCAGAGCTCATGGAAATTGTCTCAATTGAAGAAGCTTTCTTTTGAAGAGTTGAAGACTGAATTTGAAAAGCTGATGAAGAGTATTGAAAGCTTTGTGCCCATGGAAACTGAAGCAAGAGTGAAAAGACATGGATTACAGCTAGAACAAGAAACTTCAAAGAAACAGAAGATTGACATTGAGGATGCTTCAATCACAAAGGGAAAAGATGAAGTTGTAAAAGAAGAAGAAACTGAAGTGCCAGTTAAGAAAACAGGAATGAGAAGAAAGCAAAAGGCAAGAAAGGGAATCAATATTGACAAGACTGCATAAGATGAGTTCAACAAGGAAAGAGAAGCATATATGAAAGATAAAGTCAAAGATGCTTCATCAAAATATGAGATTGGAATATATGTTATTCCAACTGCTATAAAACCTCCTAGTATTGTTGATTGGAAGATCATTCCTCACTCTGGTCTAAAGACTGTTTATCAGATTATAAGAAGAAATGGTTATGATAAAATATATATGAGTTTTGGAGCCATACTTAAAGACTTTTCAAGAGATGATCTTATAGAATTGTACAGATTGGTGATAAAGAAGTATGGAGCAAATAGACCTGAAGAGATGTATGACAGAGTACTTTGGGGTGATCTCAAGACCATGTTTGATCCACCTCTTAGTGATGATGCAATCTGGAGTTTGCCACTTCAACAGAAGATGATTAATTGGAGGTATTATCCTTCTTGTGCAGTACATTGCCTAACATTGGATGATACTACTATATATATGTTAGCAGATAGAAAATATCCTTTGTCAAAAGATGCTTGCCAAGTAATGCTAAAGATGAAGCTTCTAGATGGAACAACGGATGAAGTTTGCTATCAACTTTTGAAGATGATTGAGAAGCAAGCTGGATTAAGATGATAATTGGATTCTCAGTAGCTAAGGTATGGTTTGGGTATCTGGAAGCTGTAATGGAGTTGAGAAGGATTGTTTAAGTGTTGGTTTAGCAACCACACAACAAATGGTCATCAGTTCACCATGTCTAACAGACATCAAGAACTGGCTAGTCCAAAGCAAACGGCTTTGGTAAAGACTTCTCAAATCCGTTAATGGTTGACAGTTTACCAAAAACTGTATGGTAATCAATGCACCATAGTGTTGCACTAAAGCATTGGCTACTCCAGAGCAAACGGCTACTGGTAAAGAGATCTCAAATCCGTTGACAGCTGATAGTTTGCTAAAAACTATAAGGTTATCAATGCACCTTGTTACTGCAATGAAGCATTGACTAGTCCATAGCAAACGGCTCATGGTAAAGACATATCAAATCCGTTGATGGCTGGTAGTTTGCCAAAAACTACAAAGCCAACTTAGTTGGATGTTGCTGTGGAGCTGTGATGCAGAGAGGATGAGATGCTGTTAAAGATTAAAAGCCAAAGTATGATCTGTCTTCAAATCAACAACAAACAGATCATCATTAAAGAGAAGCTAATGATTAAAGAGAAGTGTTTGGATACAATCCTCAAAAGCTCAAGCTGAAGAAAACTGAAGAAACTTGAAGTTAACAAGTGAAGTTCAAGTTTAGGGGAGGATTGTTAGGAATTATGTATACAAGACTTAATTCTGTTTGTTATATAGTTAGTTCTGCCAGTACACTTGTTAGTACTGGTAGAAGAGTTAGCATAGTTAGTACTGGTAGTTCATTATAAGTTAGTACTGGTTATGTAATAGTTAAGTCTGCTTATGCAGAAGTTAGTTAGAGTTAGAGATATGCATGAGATATCTTAGGAAAGGATATGCATGATCTCTATACGCGTTTTGTAAAGCCCATTAGGGTTTCCTTGGTGTATAAAAGGAACCCTAGTCATAGTTAGTTGATATAGATCAACATAGATCAATAGAGATCATCTTAGCAATCATAGTCTTTGTAATCTGTAACCTAGTCAGATTCAAGTTATAATACAAAGTTTTCTTGTGTTACTTAATACTGTTCTTCTTAGCATTATTGATTAGTTTCGAATCTGCTATCTATACTGCGTGAGTGGAGATAGTATGTGGTGGTTGTGTTAAGTGAGGCTTTTAAAGAGGATTGGAGAGAGAGGTGGTTTGTGTTGGTTAGATTTGATTGGGGGGTATGGGTTAATGTATGAGTTTGGGGTTTTGGGGATGATGGGGGTCGTTTGCCTATGTGTGTTTTGGTATACTATATTGGGCGAGAGCAGGGCGAGTTTTGTGATATCTATATATATATATATCTTTGAAGTGGTGTTATGATTGGTGAAGCGAGAGAGTGATGAGCAACTTTTGGGTGGAGTTAAAGTAGGTGAGTTTGGGGAATATAGCTTAGAGTTAGAAGTATAGAGGTTAGTTAGTGTGGGTGGTAATTTTAATGTGCGAATGTCGGGAGAGGAGATATGTAGTTTAAGTGAGATAAGGTGTTGTATTGTATTCAATGTAGAATTTGTGGGGATGAGATAGGGTTGGGATGTGAGATGTTGTTGTTGAGTTGATTTTATTTCTAAGTTGTTAATATAGAAGAGTTATATTTGATTTTTAATATAAGTTGTATGGTAAAATAATAGTCTATGGCTTAGATACGTCTTAATAATTTTTAAAGTTTATATAATATTGGGGTTTACAAATAGATTCAACAACACGATTCTTTTTATTAACTTTCCTAGGTTGGGCTTCTACTTTATTCTTCATGTTCCTACTTGGTGTTTACGAGATCCTATTATTCTTTTTATTGCATGTAGGCTTTGATCCGCAATTACTAGAAGAACACTTCAATCCTATAGGAGACAATACATATGTGTTAGAATCTGATGTTTTAGATGACTCTACCTGTTTAACATTTCTTGAGGATGTGAGAGGTTTAGCAAACCTAACTTTCTTGACCTTGTTTTTGGGTGTGACAACAACCTTTTTCTCATTAAGTTTAATCTCATTAGGGCATGTATCTCGAACATATACAAGTAACTCCTGAATTCGTTGGGCATGCTTACAGGCAAAGTCTAACTCTTTACCTAAAGGTTTTTTTGCTTTAGCTTGTTCGACTATTTCCCAAAGAATATCAGCTTGTTCTTGAGTCTACTTAAGGTAATATATGTGAGCTTCCCTATTCTGCAATAACCTAGGAGCCAAAGGTTCTAAGTCTAGCTTGAACATTCCTGGAACAATAGTGTTGGCAGATGGTATTTGTGCAGCAATATCAACAATTTCTTTTCCTTTTAATTTTTGTAAATCGTTTTTTAATGATGTTATCACAAAAACCTTATCTTGAATTTGAGCTTTTAAATCCTCATTTTCAGCAGATTTTAAGTTCAGTTTATCAATTAAAGAGTCACTCTGTTCTTTAGTACGAACACGTGTCTTTTTGATTGAGTCAAACTGCTCTTTAAAAACCTGTTTCACATGATTAATTTCATTACAAAGACGCTCATTTTCCGAAATATTAGCTTTGTATTTAATCAAGACCACCATTTTCTCCAAAATTTTCTAACATATTTAAATCATTGAGATCCTAAATCTCAAAAGGGTTTTGAAATTTTGGATCAAGGGCTGGGACGGAGATGTGATTAATATGAAATCTGATAAAAGATGATCTATTAAACTCAAGCAGGTATCCTCCCTCCTTGTGCCAAACAATTCTTGTTTAACGATGCACTTTTGAGGGGAGAGCATTTTCATATAATCAAAAAAATCAGGTAAATGGCTTTGATATATCTATATCACAAGTACCTTGATTGATTTTCATCTGGTTTTATGGCAAACGTGAACTGTACCAAAAGACCAACCTCCTAGTTTTAATTACCTCTATCGGAGTTATAAGGATTGGTAAGGTTACGGTATCATGTTCCCATGATCTCGCCAGTGTCGAAGGGATCTACCCATGGACTATCCACTAGTTAGTGTAAAAGTCCTTTGGTATGATTACATAAGGAGTAATGTGAGAATAAGGGAAGAGTGCAGACTGAGATGGAGCTAGTACTAGAACATACCCAACAAAATTGGTAATGGTTATGGAAGTTCTTGGGTAAGCACTTAGAGGGGTTGAAGGAATGAAAAGAAACTGTAAGATAAAGGTGAAAAGAATAGCAGCCCTCCTTAAACATTTAGGCAGAAGAAGAAAGAAACTCAGGTCACTACATATGACTGTCAGAATCACATGGTTGATTGCTGACATTGAAGATAATATCATGTACCTCCAGTGATACGCTGCACACCCTCCTCTAGCCACTCAAGATCCCTCAAAGGATTCTTGTTCATTTCTCATGGTGATCATACATTTCTAATCATCTCTCTCACTCCTAAGTTAGGATGGATATTGAAGGTGGCAGTTGCTTCCAGCCTTCCGACTGACTAAACAAACCAAAGTGCACTATAGAGTCTCTTGTGCCATGAGATATCCATAAAATAATCCGTTAGGGACATTAATACAAACTATGCTTGCTCATCACACACTGTGATAACAAGTAAGATCTTAAGATTCCTACACATTATCCTTATGGTATTGCCAGAACATCCAAGTGATACGAAAGTACTCACAATGAAGATGGAAATCCTTCTTGAGCCTACATAAAACAAGTTTTTTGGTAGGTGACAGTGTGAGATCCATTATTGGATTAAACTGTGAAAATATAGATAAGCAACGATGGGGGAAGTGTTTCTTTATGAAATCAAACATGTTTCCAAGTCATATGAATTGACGAATAGTTTTTTGGAAAAACCTTTCGATGCGCTCACAACTGAATTTTCGAGCACATTGTACTTGTATATCTTTCAAACTAATGTGTTTCTGATGAAATTTTGATTTTATTTTATAAAACCTCTCGATGTGTCACAAAAATATTTTCTGAGTGGAAGCACTCGACTGACTTTCAAATCAATTCTCATTAATCAGTGGGTTCTTAATTTCACTGGTTCACGCACTCGTGCTTGTATACTTATTGAGACGCTACTCGGTTTAAGAACGGCTAGCGCAACTGCGAAACCCTGTCAAGGAGAATTCTTCGAATGTCTTACATGATTACAGGCAGATTAGTAGTTTTAGTGATTGACGGGGTAACGCGTGGTTCTTTGTTTGGTGGTGAGGGTAACCATATCTCAACGACAGTGAACCAAGACACTTTTCATATGTTTATATACTTTAATATACTTGCTGGAATCATCTGACGGTAGCGAAGTGTGGTATGAGACATCGTCAATGCAAACCCATTGCTTCATACTGATTAATCTAAATCAAAATATTTAAACATCATGGATAATTGAAAGACACTACAATACAGCTTTCGTAACTCTGAATGCGTTGATTATCATGATTCCAGGGGTGGGAAACATGTTGTGATTTTTATTTTTCGTTCTATTTGTGAGCATGCCCTGGTATACGAAGGTCACAACAATACATGGCAGGAATTTACTACATCAAGGCTATGACTAAGATTATTTATCTGTGGCTGTATGATCTCAAAGAAATCTCAAAGATCACACAAGTCAAAGGAACTAAGTTCAATGATCACTACATTATGTATAAAGAGATCAATGCATGAAGAATCAAAGACTACGAGCTGAACACAAGATCAAGATTGCTAAGCTTAATTTAGTATTTTATGGGGTGACCTCCCTTAGGGGGAGATTGTTAGATATTAGAAAAAGACTCGGTCACCCCGTGTATTACCTGTTTATTGTTTGCTCGTAGTTAAGTAGTTAATGTTATAACATTCGTTAATGACATCCGGAGTATTAAACCCAACGTGGTAAGCCCTCTTTACAAGGCCTTAGGCGGTATAGTTGTTTATAAGCCTCGTCTATGCCTGGAAGAGGTTGGTGAGTATTTACATAATACAGAATTCATTTTTCTCACTCTAGAAAGGTTCTCTCCTTACTTTCTCTCTCTAGATTTGGCTAATCCATTTGGTCATCCGATTGTGTTTATGATTTCCAATAATCTTACATATTAGTCATTTGTAAAAATACCACAACGGTCTTATATTATGAACGATTACAAGATTAGAAAACCATAACCGGATACACGCGTATTTGGTTGTGCGAGGGAGGGAGTCACAAGAGTTTTCCTATGCTCTTGAGGCTCTTTTCTGACCTTCTATGCTCCTTTATTTGTCTAGTAGTTGACTTGGTGGTTTAGGGCTTCACTTGCATACCTAAAGATGAGTTTAGGGTTTTCTATTTATAGAGTCTGGAAAAGGGTCAATACGTCGTATCGGGCGATGTAGGATACGACGTATTGGGGATTTCTTAGAGTAAAGGACACGTTTGATATATTTCAGAATCCTTCAAAGTTTGACTTCGATACGGAGTATTAAGTCATCGGTTTCGGCATATTGGGTCTTCAATTCTTCATGGTTATTTATGAAATGCAAGCACAGATACGTCGTATCTTCTTGATGGATACAGCGTATTGGTGTAAAACTAGTTGGATCTTCTTCGTTGACCAAAGTATTATATACGACGTATCTTTGATGTGGATACAAACTATTCTTAAAGTAGGCAATGGTCTTTGAATGCGTTCAAAAGTCTGAGTACGTCGTATTAGGTCTAGAATAATACGGCGTATTGGATGTCGGCTTTTTCTTTTTTTGGCTGAGAAGACTTTCTCGAACTCTTCATTAAGCTCCAAATGAGTGCCTTTTAGACATAACTTCACCAATTACTCCATATATTTACTAAACATATAACTAAATTCTTTAAGCAATTAAATACCCATTCTTACAATAATCATATGAAATTGGTAAGAAAACATAGGTATAAATGATGCTATAAAAGTGAGTTATTTGATGTCATCTAATATCCCACCACACTTGAATTAACTTAGTCCTGAGTAGTCTTAGAAATTTATGGAAATGTATCCTAACCATAGCTTAAGGATTTTTCCTTAAGCATTTATTTGTTCTTTACTAAGTACTTCATACTAACACTCTATGAGTAGAATATGAAAACACTCAAATCACACTCGACTAATCTGATGTGGTTAACATGTAACATGATTCGATCAATTGCTTGGTTATCCTGTGACGAGTATTTATCATAAGCTTGGCGCAAAGGATACACTATCTCCATCATAAAAGCTAAGGAGTAAACAAGTTTTAGTAATATAGGTAAATTTGGGTTTAAAAGGCGTAAGAGTTTGATTCACTTTTTAATCTTCTATAATATCATTATTCCAGAAAAAGGTGATCAAAAGATTGTGCGCAAACGCTTCACACCCATAAACGATGGAATAGTACACATATGACGCATTCAAAAAAATTTATACTCAGAATAGCTAAAGATACTAAGACTAGTAAGTCTTTACAGAAAGTCGTAACTAGCAAGGCGACCAATACCACCTGTTATTACACATCCATTAACGATGGAATAGACATAACATGATTGCATTCAATTCCCCCTAATCATGGTAAAAAACAGGTTCCTAGGACGAAGAGCGCATAGGGTATGGATCTTCTAATCTTTTTTTACAACCTCATTCGAATTAAAACCTAAGGGTTAAGATTAGAAAAGGGAAATTAATTATTGTTTAAATAAAAATTTACAAAACAAAATAGATTAAGTCCTAAACAAATAAGGTATACAAGTTGCTAGATTCTTCCTGACTGTCCCATGATAAAGACAATAAATATATACCAAACGTTCTCTGAGCATGATCAACAAAACAACACTTAGATGGCGTTTCCCGTAATGATCAACTTCACAAATCATCAGTACTATACATATACTTTTTACAAAAGCTAGTGGCATGGTATCTACACTTATATAAATTTTACTCGTTGATTATTACACGTATCAACGACTTATAATCAACCTCCTTTCAACTTAAGATCATTCGGTTTAAGCTTTAACGAATCGACTATCTTCACAATTTCCTCCTCTTTTTTGCAACAGTTTTCTAATTTTTTTTAATTTTTTTTACATAAATTACTACCAATCTCGAAGTAATTTCACCATCTTCATGATCATAATAACTCTGGATAATTTCTTCTATAATTTTTCATACTCGAATATACCAATAATTGTGAAAGTAGTAAAAATACATAAGTTTAACTACTTTTACATTCTCAATTGCCATATGTGCAATTTATCCAACCATACCAGAGATAAGAAAAAATGACACAAGATACAGATGAGTAAATATTTACATAAAGCACTGCAACTGATACTATGGATTTGATTAACAGTGTAGGCTTAAGGTATAAGGTGTAACGGAAAACAAACATTGGTGATTGAAAAACAATAATGGTTAATAAAGTTTTTTCTAGGGGAACCTATACTTCTTAAAGTTGAGAATAAAAAAGGGAACGCGTTCTTGTGTTAGTTAAATAACAACAACATATATAGGCTTTTGGGGAGTGTAAATCTAGAAATATTACACGTTTAAACAAGTAAGACTCCATCTAAATCCATTATGTATCATATTATTGTGGTCTCGAATAGATATACCAAGCCAAGTTCTAAAGTCTACAACATCACCTCGGACACTCATATTTTTGTAAGATTTTAGGTAAACATTTGGAAACGGAATACTTAGTTATGATAAGTAGTGAGTAGTCTTATTATGCTTGTTAAGTGAGTTGTGTTCGGTGAAATAAGTGTGGAAATAAAAAAATAATTATTATTTAGTGATTTTTGGATTACTTAGATTAGTGTTTTGTTTATTCGAACGGGCAAAAGCCGTAAGAATAATTAGGCATTGATTTAGTAATTAATATCTTGATAAAAATTGTTTTCAATAAAAACCAACATTGTGAGAAGATAATTATTTTGACGGACATTGGTTCATTAATAAGAACTTACTTTCACACTTAAGGATCCGAATACCTCACTTGACAAGCATATCTGTTTTATTTGCTTTGCTTATTATTATTTAGTATTAATTTAGTTTATTATTTTAATTAGTTTAAATACCAAAAAACAAACAAAAAGATAATCAACCATCAAACGACAAACATAAACATAAATCTCAAATTCAATTCTCATCGTGGATACAACACTAGGAAGATTTAATTATCACTTGTCCTCAAGTGATTATTTCATCCGACAGGAAATACTTGAAGATTACTTCGACACACATTTGACATTTTTATCATAACTCTTCTGTTTTGTCGACGAAGTCTTTGATTCATAGTACGTTCAGGCTCAGGTAATGGTTCAACAAGTTCAGAATTGGAAGCACGTGTATGCATCTGAAGGAAAATTTGTTTGGGTCAGTTTGCCAGAAAACTGTACAGCGATTTTTGAAAAAGAAGGGGAGTTAAAATAATTTTCCAGAGTTGACTACAGACAGCGTAAAGATCCCCGATAGCGGCGCCAAAAACTTTGATGTGTTTCAAAAGCTTTAAATTTATAATGACTGAAAATACCAATTTTATTATAGGGAAACACACGGGTAATAGTATAACCCACGTATATAGTATAATCTTTTTTAGGTAAGACAAGGTCGTCCACAGGGATTTGAGTAGTGTTCAAATAATCATAAGAAAATTAGACTTTAACATTTTTGAAAATAACTTTTGTTTTACCCAGTGATAATAAGGATGAATACTCGGATAGTTAAGAATAATTTATAAGTAGTGGTAATGATTTAGACCTCCAAGACAGAACCTTAACTTATAAAAAGGATTTCTCGTTAGAAAACGTTTTCACAAATTAACTTAATTAACTTAAGACTTATATTTAGTTGGCTAGACCAGATGTGTCACTCAAAATGATCCAGTTACTTATTATATCAAATCTTATTTTGTTTATCTATTTACGAAAGTGGATTTCTTGACACAGACGATAAAGACCATAGACAAATCTTTAAAACCATATAGATCATAACGGGTATTTCGACCTATACCGATACGATTATATAATCTAAGTTGATAAGCAAGACGATAAGATAAGATATAATAGGGTTGCAACATAATCTTGAGATTAATGAGATCACGATCATACCAAACACTTATTCATTATCATAACTTCACTGAGTATTCATGAGAGAATTAGCCTCTCATGGCTATGTAGTTCATAACATAACTTGATTCAACAAGAAACTTCATTATTTTAATAAACTAAGATGAAATTCTTCTTCGTTCTTAGTTGTTTGATCTTGAATCTTCAAAAGGTATGGTGTTTATAGCTTAGGAAAAGGTTAGGAAGGTTTAGAACTTCATAAGGGAAAAGGATTGTGTGTGAGATAAGAGAAGTGTGTAAGAATGAGATGATGAGTATTAAGGGATTGATGAAATGTGTGAGAATTTTGGCTTTATTTATAGGCTGATTTTCGAGTAAAAGTACGGCGCACAAAATAAATTATGCGGCGCACATGGTATGTTAATGCGATTGTATCTAATGACTTTATTTAATTTTCGTAGCCATATGGGAAGTGCGGCGCACAAAATACTTTGTGCGGCGTACTTGGGAAGTTAATGCTCTATTTTGACCAGGCTTTTAATTCTTTGACTTTGAGGAGAAGTGTGGTGCACAAGGGGTAAGTACGGAGCACATTTGCACTTTTTAGCTTGAGACTTTATCTTTTCTTGTATCTTGATTTCTGAAGTGTATAAGTACTTGATCTTTGTTTTATTTTAGCTCGAGGTGTATTCAAGTGAACCTGCAAGTATTTCATGCTATTAAGTATCAAAAGTTCACGAGAAATGATAAAATATGTATGAATAACGCCACCGAAAACATGTATAATTTAGGCGTTATCAAATCCCTCCACACTTAGCTATTGCTTGCCCTCAAGCAATCAAAGTGAGAAAATAAGATCATTTATCGTGACGTAGAGAAAATTTGGATTTTTAGCAAAAGTTTGCATATTGATTAACTTTTCAGGCATAGACACATAACATAGCACCTCACAGGGGAATGTGTTTGATTTATAGAATTTACTCAAGCCACTCAGACATGGTTTATATTTTTGTGAATACACTCAATTTGCACAGACATAATCTAGACAACTACCATATGGTTGTACTTGACACATAAACATGACCGGAGGGCGAAACTTAATACTGATGAGGGATAATAGCATATACAAATCTTTATGTGCCAGAAATTAAGCTTTTATTTCTTTGAACTACAACATATATATATATATATATATATATATATATATATATATATATATATGTATATATATATATATATATGTATATATATATAT
>BQNB010191298.1:0-11709 GCA_026074375.1 Tanacetum coccineum | reverse complement strand
GCGGTCATAACCCATAAGGGTGCGTTTGTTTTGTTTAAACACTTCGAGGGTGCGTTGGCTTTTTTATACAACTAGGGGTGTTCGTTGGTGGATGTTGACAGCCGAAAGGGGGCGGCAGCCGCCACTACAGGGCGCGTTTGGCGGGCTGCCGCCGCTAGAGGGTGCGTCCGGTTTATTATTGTCAGCCGCTAGGAGGGTGTGTTTGGCTGGGACAGCCGTTAGGGGGCGTTTGGTTGGGTGGCAACCACCAAACTATTACAACTTGGGAATCTAAATTTTTATCAACGTGTCGCGTTGATGTAACCATTCATCGGGAAACCCAAATTCATCATCTTAGGCTAGTGGGTCTTAGCCGTTCAGTTAAGCTGCATCTTCTGGTCGAGCCGTTTCGTTTTCCATTTGTGTTGTGCTTATTATGTGCATCTCTGCAAGTTGCTCTGCAACTACTTTGTGAGTTCATAGCCCCTTTTTCCTACATGATTGTTTTACAAAATCTACGGGGTGAATTACATTGCTTGTTTTACTATTGGACACAAGTGTTTTTTTAAGTGTTTACAAAGTTGCCTGAATATTATTGCTAAGTTACCTTATTGCCGTGAAGTCTCTACTTATCATGAACCGTTAATTGCTATTATAGTAAGCGCGAGTGTTGTGGATAGATCTATCGGGACTGACAATCCCCACCTTTACTTGGGTCACTAGTTTGATCGGGTGCATTTAACATTGAGAGGTGTTAGGTTGTTGGCAAGCATCCTATATTCTGATTGGGGCACAAATCTAGTTAAGGCTTCGGGGTCATGAGCTTAGTGCAATAATACCTGTTATATATTTAGACTTGGTGAATGTGTTTCCCTTGTCTACCTTACTTGTTTTGGACTTCGGAATACGTACTTAGTCCACCATTACTTCGATCTTGTGGTCCACTTTTAAATACTTCTTGATTTACTGAATCACTACTTGGATTTCGGATGGATTTCGGAAATAACACTTTTAAATGTTGTAACGCTACTTTTCTTCTGAAATATTTCTTAAATTATTTCAATACTGCTTTTTACTTAAACCTATGAATTCACCAACATTATTGTTGACGTTTTAGCATGTATTTTCAGGTTACTATTTTGCTAGTGGAGCATTGGGAGCATTCAAGTCGCGCGGATATATATTTTTGAAGGCTTAATAACTTGAGTACTATTTGACAAACATTTTGACAATGTTTTCTAATACATTATAAATGGAACCTATTTAACTCTGACATTTTTAATTAAATTGAACGTGACATTTTATTAAACGCCTCTTTTGAGGTCATTTTCTGTGACTTGTACTTTGTGCCCTGAAGTAGCACCCCAACCTTGCCATTCCGCTGCGTTGTACCAGAATTTAGGGGTGTTACATATACTTAAGAAGAAGGTATAGATTATGATGAAGTTTTTGCTCCTGTGGCTAGAGTTGTGGCAATAAGGCTATTCTTAGCTTATGCTTCCTTTATGAGCTTCATGGTATATCAGATGGATGTGAAGAGTGCTTTCCTTTATGGTACAATAGAAGATGAGGTATATGTGTGTCAACCTCTAGGATTTGAAGATCTTGACTATCCTGACAAAGTTTACAAGGTTGCGAAAGTACTGTATGGTTTGCATCAAGCTCCAAGAGCCTGGTATGGAACCTTAGCCAAGTATTTATTGGACAATGGGTTTCAAAGAGGAAAGATAGATCAGACCTTATTTATCAAGAAGCAAACATGAGATATTTTGCTTGTTCAGGTCTATGTTGATGACATTATCTTTGGCTCTACAAACAAGGAATTGTGTATTGAATTTGAAAAACTGATGCATGACAAGTTTCAGATGAGTTCTATAGGAGAATTTAATTTCTTCTTAGGTTTTCAAGTGAAGCAAAGAGAAGATGGGATATTTATCAGTCATGATAAATATGTAGCTGAGATATTAAGGAAGTTTGGTTTCACATATGTCAGGACAACTAGCACCCTAATAGATACAGAAAAGCCTTTGCTCAAGGACTCAGATGGTGATGATGTTGATGTTCATCTCTACATATCAATGATTAGATCATTGATGTATCTTACATCATCTAGACCAGACATTATCTTTGCAGTATGTGCATGTGCCAGATTCCAAGTTACACCTAAAGTTTCAAACTCACATGCTGTGAAAAGGATTTTTAGGTATCTAAAAGGCCAACCTAAACTGGGCCTTTGGTATCCTAGAAATTCTCCCTTTGATCTGGTGGCATATTCTGATAGTGACTATGCTAGAGCAAGCCTAGATAGGAAATCAACAACAGGAGGTTGTTAGTTCTTAAGGTGTAGATTGATATCACGGCAGTGCAAGAAGCAAACTGTGGTTGCCACCTCCTCTACTGAAGCTGAATATGTGGCTGTTGCTAGTTGCTGTGAGCAAGTACTCTGGATTCAAAATCAAATGCTAGATTATAGGCTAAGCATATTAAGTATCTGGTATTGAATTGAGGGGAGGCTAATAATGTCAATATGCAGTCAATAATGGATGGAAGGATTAACATCAAACAAAAGTGTGTGATAAATCAAACACCTAGGCAACTCAAAAGAGGTCGGGACACTAAGATACCTCATTCTAGTGGACTCCTGAAAAGGTTGGTGATGAGGTTGTCCATAAGGAGTTGGGTGACATAATGGAAAGGGCTGCCACTACTGCTTCTAGCTTAGAAGCAGAGCAGGACAGTGGTAACATCAATAGGACCCAATCCATGACAACACTTAATGAGCAAAGTCCTTAGGGAACTAGTTCAGATAGTGGTCTCAAATGCCAAGATACCAAATTGGAGGGGGTAGATGCTCAAACTAGGTTTGAGACTACATCTAAATAGTACAATGATCCACCTCTCTCAAGAGTTAACACACTTGGAAATAGCTAGGATAGCATAATACTAATGGAATTGATGAAACATTGTACAAAACTGTCTGAATTAGTCAGCTTAAAAGAATTGAGAGAAAGCAAAAACAGACAGAGAGAAATTGGTGAGATCAAAAGAATAGAGAGATTTGGGAAATAAAAACAGATAGAGTGATTAAGTAAGAAAAAGAATTGAGAGATAAAGTGAGAATAAAAACAGAAAGAGAGCTTGTGAGAATCAAGATTGGTGATGGAAATACTTTTTGAAACATAATTGAGGTTAAACCTGGTGTCTCAACAGTTAATACTGCTATGCATTACTTAGTACTGCTGGGCATTATTTAGTAATGTTAGTCTAAAACTTAGTACTGCTGGGCATTACTTAGTACTGGTAGGCTAGTATTAGTACTGCTGTGTAACCGTTAATACTGTTTGGGGCATAACAGAATTTTCTTAATTAATTAATAGCCGTTGAGATATTTCCACCAACAACTTCGCTTATATGGGTCTTTAATTTGGATATTTCTTGATCTTTCTTTCTCTTATAAGTTTTCTTCGAGAAAAAGATTCAATCTTATTCAGTCGGTCAAAGCAAAACCTTAAGCGCTCTCTATAAAATCTCAATTAACTTTACCAATCTCTCATATTCTCATCAACAAACATAAACCCAGAACCCTTATCATAACTTCATCACTAATGGCTAATTTGGAGTTATGTGATACCCACAACATGGTCGCTTACTTACTCAAACCAGAGGGAAGTAAAGATTTTCACCAGATAGTAGATTTTCTCAATACAAGTCACATAAAGTATGCTCTCACTGAAAATCCTACTATCCATGTTTCACTCATCCAACAATTTTGGCAAACTGCTTCTGCAAGCACATCTGAGAATGGAGAAATGGAAATCACTGCTACCATTGATAGGATAGTTAAGACTGTAACTGAAGCATCTATAAGGAGGCCTCTCAAGTTAGAAGATTATGATGGTATTAGTACTCTACCTAATATTAAAATTTTTGAGCAACTTGCTCTTATGAGGTATGTTTCAAATTCTAACAAGTTGACCTTCCAAGAGGGTCATTTTTCCTCTCAATGGAGATTCTTAATTCATATCATTCTTCATTGTTTAAGTCCTAAGAAAACTTCTTGGGAACAATTTAGTAGCAATATAGCAACTGCTATAATTTGCTTGGCAACAAATAGAACTTTCAACTTTTCTAGGATGATTTTTGAAGGCATGGTGAAAAACTTTGATAGTAAGTCTAAATTTTTAATGTATCCAAGATTTATTCAAATCTTTTTTAACAAGCATAAGAGACTGCTTCTACCTCACAACAGAACTTATATTGCTCCTACCCTTACACACAAACTCTTTAGCAATATAAGAAGGGCTTCCAAGGGATACACTAGGGTGGACATTCCATTATTTCCAACAATGCTTGTTCAAGATCCCAATCTGCAGGGTTAAGGATCAACAGTCCAAAGTGACTCCCATCACACAACCACCAATGCTTCATCCACCTCACAACCACCAACTTCACCACCATCTATGCAAACCCATGTTGCAGAAGAGGCTGCTACCTTGCCTTGTGATTCACCTCTCCCAAGGGTTCACTCACTGGGAAGTTATAAGGGCAGTATGACACTTCACGAATTAACGGTTCTTTGTATCACATTATCCAAGAAAGTGGAGAGTTTAGAATCAGACTTGAAGCAAACCAAACTTGTAACACCCCCAAAAATGTGTCACGTTGGAAATATGTTTGGGAGTGTTACTTCATAATACAACAGCACAAAATACAAGAGAACGACCTCTAAATGTGTCATTTGAAAAGTAATCTCGTTGATTTTCTTGAAATTGATATAACATTTGTCCCATAATTGCACCACAATGAAAAGCTTGAAAGAAATACAACGAGATTTGATCATTTGTATATAAGTAGAAATCCATGAATGAAATCTTGTCAATTTAGACTCTAATGCACATCAAGTAAGCCAAGCATCTAATTCACCTGAGAAAAACATGCTTAAAAGTGTCAACATAAAGTTGGAGAGTTCATAGATTTTTGTAAGTATAAACGTTGAAATCAAAAGATTTATAAAGTATGCATGACCATTTCATTCCTTATAATAGTTGCCAAAAATTGTACGTATGAAAGTTGGACCACAATTACTCAAAGTATGTATGCTAATTAAAACCATCACGAAATGTTTCAAGTATGTATTGCCCAATGAGTGATTACGATTACTCTAAGTTCAAGAAACCGATGCACTATGTACCCATCACAGGTGTCCCCTCCAAGAACACCCGGGTAGTAATGAATATGTACCCCTTGCAGGTGTCCTGTCCAAGAACACCCGGTCCCCTCTAAGAACACCCGAGCATTTACTTGTAGTTATCTGTTCAATCCGCTTAAGCTAATCCGTAATCATTTCAAAAGTAAAGTATGTATTTGTAACCAAAAATAAAGTTAAATAATGTATCCCATAGCGAGCTATGTAAATGAGTATGTAAATCAATTTGTAAACGATCATGTAACAAGCATAAGTCAATCATGTGAATGAATTTGCAAACAAGCATGTTCTCACCCCAAAAATATATGTAAAACCAGTAAAACATGGGGCTATAAACTCACATTGATGTTGCAGAACGATTGTTAGAAGTGCACATATTAAGCACAACACAAACAAAAACCGGAACGGCTCGACCAAGAAGTTGCGGTTTATCTTAACGGCTATGATTCACTAGCCTAGGCTAATGTATTTGGGTTTTTTGATGGATGGTTACGTCAACGTGACATGTTGATAAAAGATTTAGATCTCATGTTGTAATAGTTTGGTGGTTGGTTAAATAAAATAAATCGAAAAGTAAACGCAAAGTATGTAATATATTCCGTATATATTACATATGAAAAATTGAACAAGTATATAATTCATATCGTGAATTATATAACAAGGACAAACAACCAAAAGAATAATACGAAGTGTATATAATACGCGACATGTATTATATATGAAAATAAAATAAAAGTATATAATACCTTGCAAGTATTATATAAGAAACGTGAGAAACTAATTAAAACCACATAATTTGACACGTGTTCGGAAATCACCATATAAGTTAATAAAGAGTCCTTGTTATAAAAGTAACGCACGTTTTATAGTTGAGAATTATGTAAACGATGTTTCAAAGCTTTTACAAAAGTTATGACTTTATCTTCTAGTCGGGAATTATAAAATAATATTTTATAATTTAGTATTTCGTTTTCTTGACGGGTTGTAGCTAAAATAGTTGTCTCATTTGTAAAAGTATAGTTCTCGTTTGTTTATCTGGTTATTGTATAATTATAAATTAAACAATCTTAAAACTATATAACTTAATCCTTTTTCAATCAATTCGTGTTGCAAATACGCGTGTTTCAATATGTATCGAAACTAAACAAAATAATAAATAGCACATTTATTTAACCATTAAACCACCATTAGATCCGGTTTTATATTTATAAAATCTTAAGATATATTTATTAGTCGATTTATATAAATCAAACACACCCTAAAGGTTGTTTTTGCTCACCCAAACATGCCCCTTACGGTTTCCTGCTCTCCCAAACACACCCTTTACGGTTTCCTGCTCACCCAAACACACTCTTTACGGTTTCTTGCTCACCCAAACACACCCTTTACGGTTTCCTGCTCACACAAACACACCCTTATTGTGTTTCTCTTAACCCAAACACACCCCTTGGTGCAATCTGCTAAACCAAACGCACCCTTATGGTGTTAACCATATAAATAAACACACCCTTTATGGTGTGGTGACTGCCAAACGCACCCTTATGGTGTTAACCATATAAACAAACACACCCTTTATGGTGTGGTGACTGCCAAACGCACTCTTGTGGTGTTAAACATATAAACAAACACACCCTTGTGGTGGTGGTGACTGCCAAACGCACCCTTGTGGTGTTCCTGTTAAGCCAAACGCACCCTTATGGTGTTAACCATATAAACAAACACACCCTTTATGGTGTGGTGACTGCCAAACGCACTCTTGTGGTGTTAAACATATAAACAAACACACCCTTGTGGTGGTGGTGACTGCCAAACGCACCCTTGTGGTGTTCCTGTTAAGCCAAACGCACCCTTATGGTGATTCCATAAAACCCAACGCACCCTATGGCTGATGAAAATCAAACGCACCCTTATTGGTGCTTAATAAAACCACACGCACCCTTTTGGTGCTGCCATAAACCCAAAGCACCCTATGGTGGTGACGATGGAAAGATGGTGTAGTGGAGATGGTGGTGCGTGGCGTGATAAGGGTGGCAGCGGTGGTGATGTGGTGGTGATGGTGGTGTTCGGTGGAGGTGGCAGCCGGAGTGGTGATGGGGACGAAGGTGGTGAGGGTGACGTCGGTGGTGGATTGTGTTGTTGGATCGGAGGTGGGTTGGTGATGGAGAGGCGGCTGATGATCGGCGACAGGCGGACTGAAAGTGGTCGGATGGCCAGAGGCGGCGCCGGAGATGGAGGAGGGAGGAAGATGGGGTTAGGTTTTATAAATAAATGAGATGAAACCCTAGTAGCTATGTATTTATACCCCAAAATTTAAAATAAATGTGGCAAGTCTCAAATAGTCTAGGGTTGATGTTGTAAATATTACCACAGGGACCTAAAGTGTAATTTTTGTTAAATAATGGTTCGGGACTCGTTTAAGCTACTTAACGGATGACTCAAAACACGAAACTTGCGCCATTGCGTTCCAAATGATTTTTCCAACAAAAATTAGTATTTACATGACTAGTTTTCATAAATTTTTTATAACATTTATATAAAATGTTTATTATTTATTTGTATAGTCATCGGGTATCACCCGTAAGCTTTGTCCGAAAAATACAACTTTAACATGAATATTTGCGTTTTTAACAACCGTTTCTGAATAAAATGATAAACAATTTATTCAATATTTTTATTTAATAACGGTGATAATTAAATGTAATTTAATTATTTTTATGTCGGTACGCATTGTTCTTGTTTCTAAAATTTTGCGAGGGTGTTTCGGTCATGTTCTGCTTGTTTTCGGGTCTCGGGCAAAACTAAAAAGTTGTCCGCAATGTCGTTTTACATCAAATTGCTTTAGAGTCCGAGTCGTGAAAACGTGATTTAGCAGGTCGTTTTTGATAAGTCAACTTAGGAATAACATATATCTTCTCGTTTTCCAGTCAAATAAGTTAAAAATAAATTTAAACATGAGAGATATGTAATAATAAATATGATTTATTATTTAAATATGTTCCGAAAAATTACCGGTTACGCAGTAATCGTTTTTTTTATGTGACAATAAAAGATCAAAAGTCAAAAAGTCAAGTCGGACCCGAAAAGGCAAAGGGTAAAATAGTCATTTAAAATTCTTAAAATTGCCGGTTGTTACAAAACTGACATATGGTGCTGCTTTTACAAAGCTCATTATGAAGGTGAAAAGGTTGGAGAAAGAAGTCAAGTTAAACAAAGCTAGAAGAAGAGCCAAGATTGTTGTGTCTGATGATGAGGATGCTGAAAAAGATACTTCTAAACAGGGGAGGAGTATGTTAGAAGACATTGATCAAGATGCAGGGGTTTCTCTGGTTCAAAGTGATGCTGAGGATCAGGGGAGGTTTGAAGATGAGACTAATACACAGGTTAGTGCTCATGGAGAGGCACATAGTCAAGGAAGTCAACCTGAAGATCAATTAGGAGTGTTTAGTGCAGCTAAGATACTTGCAGATATAGCTAAAGTTCATACTTATTCTAGAAGAAGAAGGACGGTTAGTATTGGCAGTGGTGGAATTAGTACTGCTGAAGAATCAGTTAGTACTGTTGGTGCTTCAATGCCAGTTAGTACTGCAGGTATGGATCAAGGAAGTATTCCTTCTCCAAGTGCATCTAAAGACAAAGGTAAAGCTATTATGACGAAATCTGAGCCTGAACAAGCCACTACAAAGTTGAAACAAAGAAAAGAGATAGCTGGCTATGAAGCAGCCATAAGATTGCAAGAACAGCTTGACGAAGAAGAAAGTCAGAGAATTGCCAGGGATGCAGAAGTAGCTCAAAGACTACAAGAAGAGATTGATGCATCAGAAAGACAAAGAATGACCCAAGTACATCAAGCAGCTCAAGGTTTTACAGATGCTGAATGGGATGATATATTGGCTAGAGTTGCAGCAGATGAAGATTTGGTTCAACAATTACAAGCAGGTGAAAAGTATAGTGAAGAAGATTTACCTATGAAGCTTATGGAACTTGTCAACAAAGAAAGAAGTTCTTTGCCAACAAAGAGCTTAAGCTAAAAGAAACAAGCCAATGACTCCTTCTCAACAAAAGGCTTACATGTCAACTTACATCAAGAACCAAGAAGGAGGTTACTCTATTAAGCAATTGAAGTCACTTTCCTTTGAGCAGGTTAAAGAAATTTTTGAAGCTACTATGAGGAGAGTTCAATCTTTTGTACCTATGGATTCTGAGTTGGAGGTTCAGAGACTGAAAAGAGCAGGTCAAGAAGTTTTTGAAAAGACTACTAAAAGACAAAAGATTGAAGAAGCTTCAGGTTCAGGTGAAGAACAATCATCAGAAAAGGAAAATGAGTTATAAGGAGAAGAGCTACAAAAATTATTTGTGGTAGTTCTAGTGGAAGAAGTTTATGTTGAAGCCTTACAAAAAAATCCTTTACAAGTCAAATATCCAACTCATAGACTGGGAGGTTTACATTGAAGACTCTGAAAATATTAGAGAAGATTAGTCAGGTTGGTGATATTACAGACGAGTATCCGACTTTTGATGATATGTTAAGTAATTGATAGGAGTTGGACCTGGATAGTATGGAGTTTGGTTAAAGAAAGGATTCAGTTCAATTGATCCTACTGATGACAAAATAAAGAATATTATGGGTTGATTTGAGAGGTTAGTTGTTGAAACACTGATTATTGGTGACTTCGCGCTGGTGGAAGCTTCTAAGATATATGATGGTTCTATTAACATGGAGGTTATATGATACATGTGGTGTTCACCATGTATCTACAGACAGAGGACATGATATCTTCATGTTGGTTAAGAAAGATTATCCACTGATAAGAGGGCTTATGACTTTGATGTTGGCTAACAAGCTTCAATTGGATCAATCTTTAGAGATGGCAAATGAGCTTTAAAGAAAAATCTTCATACAAGCAGAAAGACAAGACAATAAGATGTTTGGAAAAAAAAAAAGAGGGAGTTTCAAAAAGTAGGTCAGACAATTAAAGTTAAGAAAGAAAAGGTGAAAAGGTGAAGGAGGTACATTGGCCGGCTAATAAAAAGTGTATCTTAGTCAATTAAAGTGTGTGTAGCTGGTTTTTTGTTAGGTACTTTAAAAAGCTGTAGATTTAAAAGTTATTGAAGTATCCTTCTTAGCATAAAAGTTTTAATTCAAGAAAAATTGATGATTTGGTGATCAATCATAAGTTTAGGGGAGGATTGTTAGGAATTAAAAGTCTTTACACTTAGTACTGTCAAGCCTAAAAGTTTGTACTGCTCATATTATAACTACCAGTACTAACTGATTAGTACTACTAGTGTAAAATTTAGTACTGCTAGTACTAACTTAATACCGCTGAAGAGATCTTAATACTACTGAAGACTTAAGACTACCATAAAAAGATAATGACTGCATGAAGATAAAGACGTGTGAAGAGATATGTATAGACTTATTCAAAGTGTATATCTTATAAAGTTAGAAAGATATGTATATGATTAGAATTATAGAAGATCTTGAGTATCTTTAAAGATTTGTAGTTATCTTGTAAAGGACTCCTTGGTGTATAAAAGGAGATCCTAGGTTTTGGTTATTGTAATCTCATTCATAGAGTTGCATGCAAAGCTTCAAGGTTGTAAACCATAGTACTAGACAGAGTACTCATATTATTCATCATAATAATATTGAAGCTTTTTGGTTATATCATTGTTCATTCAAGTTTACTGTTTTATTGATATTTATTCTAAGTATTAAAGAGTAGATTCCATATAGTCCTTAGTATTCACAAAGTTTCTAACATTGTTGTTTTGGATTTATCCAAAGTAACATAATCTTTACAAGCTAAAGAATAGATCTTTAGTTGGGAACAACAAAAGGTCATAACGTGAAGTACAATTAGGGGTTTAACAAGTGCGGGTATTTAAAACGCCAAAATCCTGAAGAAAATACTCCAGGAATCTGGCGCGCTGGCTACGCGCTGACGTATGGGCAGCGTGCCACTTGTGGAGTATGTTTACTCCCTTGGATCTTTAGCTTATAAATATCTACCCTTGGCCTTTGTATTCCTCACCTCTTGCAAGCATTCTTTCCTCTCTTTTCTTTTCTCTTATCCTCTAAATCTAACATCAAAGTGTTTCAAACTTCACATCTTATCATTCTTTTGAAGTGAACACATCTTCGCAAGAGAGCCATACAAGTACCTTTTCCATACTTGTATGTTTTGTCAAGGGTCTTCTTTCTTATACCGTTTCTATTAGAATCGAGTCTTTAAGCTAGGTTAGGGATTGATTCTTGAATCATACTATCTTTTAAATTGGTTGTAAAGGGAAGTCTTGTATCCGAGAGATCAAGCCTAGATCATTAGGGATCTAGTTGGGGTTTTGGTTATACTTCTAAGGGGAAGTTCTTAGAGATCATAAGTTAAGTCGAATCACGGGTTCTTAGGGGTGGATTCCGTGGGTGGAATACCGTAGGTAGTAACTCTTCTTTGTGGGCATCTGTAACGACCCAAACCCGCTCCGGAGAGTAGGCCGAAACGTCATAATCATGGTGTCATATC
>BQNB010191297.1:0-11709 GCA_026074375.1 Tanacetum coccineum | reverse complement strand
ATATATATATATATATATATAATATAAATATATAAGGATAATATCAATTAAAGTATAGTGAGAAGAATTCCAAGATGGTTTTAAAAGATTACTTTTAACCAAAGTAAATCCAATAACCTTCCCGAGTCGTTTCCTGGCGAGGCGTGAATTGAAAATCGTGATTAAGTTCGTGATCGCGTGTTTGAATGATCACGATTTGATTTGGGATTCTATTCCTACAAGTAATATGCAAAAATAAATAAAAGCAAGCCTAAAACGAAAACAATTAAAGTTAAAACACGAAACGATAACGGGATTCAAAACCCGAGCCTTAAAAACCTAAATCCTAAAATTTTAACCCTAAAAATGAAAAATTAATTTTTAACAGTCCTAAATGATTAATAAAATTTTTAGAAAAAAGAATTATATTTTTTTGACTTTTATTTAATTTTGTATGAATTAAAAACTGTTTTAATCTAATTAAAATATTAAAAATAGTAAACTAATTATTAAAAATCTAAAAAAATTATGAAAAATACTTTGGACTATGAAGAACCTAAGAAAAATAAAAGCTGGAAAATTTGCTAAACGAATAAGCTGTTAAAAAAATAAAAAGCTCGGATAAGCAAACTGGACAAAAGAGGTTTAAATATTAAATGTGACAAACTATGAATGAAAAAGTCCCAAGGGCAGTTGGTAGTGGAGGTGTGTGTTAAAACGTTTGGGAGTTAAGGTTGAGGTCCCGGGTTCGAAACTAGGGCCTCCCTATACTCCCAAATGTTTTTATTTTTTAAATTTTCTTTTTGAAAAAGCTTTATATCATGAAAATAAACAACTTTAATAAAAGCACTTTTTATAAAACTCACTAATAAGCTGGAAATAAGCTATTACAAGGTGACCGTTTTTACTTAAAAGCTTTTAAGCTTGTATAACATTTAGCTTAACTGTTTGGGCTTATATAGACTCAAAGAGCAAATAGAAAATCAAATAAGCTGAAACAGACTTATACCTAATCCTAATAAGCACTTGGAACTAGAGTTAAGCAAACAAATAAGCTGGAAAATCACCCTAAAAGAATTAAGACAATTTAACTTAAAAGAAAACTGAAAAGCTTTGTTCCTTAACCTAATTTAACTTATAAGCTTGAATAAGCTCAAACCTAGGCCAAATAAGCTAAATAGGCCTTAAACCTAACCTAATAAGCAAATTTAAACACAATTTAAGCAAAACTAAAAGCTTAACCACTCAAATAAGCAAATAAGCAGTTTGGCTAAAACAATACTAAAAACAGCCTACAAAGGCATTTTTAAGCTAAAAATTAAGCCGGTATGCTAATAAGCTAAGGTCTAAAACCTAAAAACAGATAAAGTTAATACTACAAGCTATAAGAAAAAGCAAAAATTAAGCATTTTGAATAACTAACAAGCTAGAAAAAGGCTTATGAAAAAGGGTTGTTTACCAAAAATCCTATCTTTTTGGTTTTTCAAGTGTTTATAAAAGCTAAAATGGCAAAGTGCAGCCCTAAATTAAGCTATGAAAAAAAGTTTTAAAAAACAAAATAAGCTCAAACAGATTGAGCTTGTTACCTAATGAACTTATACTATCAATTTTAGATCCTAAAACAAACTTACTCTATCCTAAAAGATCTATTGAAAATAGGTGTTTACACTTTTTTAAAACTTAAAACTACACTTCATAGTTTTGAACTTGAATCTTACAAGACAAATGAACACTTAACTTGCTCTTTCCTACTGCATAATGATCATAAAACAAGCATGAAAGCAACACCAAAAGGCCACTAATAAGAACCTAAGCAGATAAGCTGAAACTGGAAAACCACAGATTCAAAACATGGTTAAGTTGAACTTAACATTTGAGATTTAAACAATACCATCTTATGGAAACTAACTTTTAGACCTAATAAAAGCTTGTTGAAACTGATTTAAAAACCAAAATGGCTTAGGCAACACTAATAAGTGTTAGTGCTGCTTGTGCCAAACACCCCTTTAAAAATTAATTTTTCATTTTTACACTACAAAAGTTTGAATTAAGCTTGGAAAAGTAAAAACAGATAAAGCATTAGGTTAAATAAGCACAAATAAGCAATTAAAACTCAAAGATAAGCAATTTAAAATAAGCAAACAAGAATAGCAGTTTAAAGCAATATAAAAGGTAGTTTTATATAAAAACATAAACAAAGAAGATTTAAGCAATAAGCAAGCATAACTAAGCAAGAAACAATATAAATAAGCAGTTCTAAACAGTAAATAAGCAATAAGCACTTTTTAAGCTAAAAATGAAAATGAGAAAGTACCTTGCCCTTTGCTCTAAACAAGGGTAACTAAGCTCTTAATGAGCTGATCTACAAGCTCCAGCTTATCAAAGATAAGCTGGTAAAACCCATAAGCCTTTCGAGGTTTGGCTTATCTTCCATTTTAGCTTTTTGATTGATTTTTAGTAAAAATGACTTAAGCTATATAAACTATGGAAAAGTTTATATAGCTTAAGTAAAACAATTTAAAAGACAAGGAAAAGAGCTTAAGAGAGCTTAACAACATTTTTAAAACATAAAGTGCATTAATCTTAAAAAACAGAATTTAACATAAAAACATTAATTTCATTAAACTTAAAAAACAGTACAAGACTTTTAAAAGAAAGTACAATAAGCTAGAAAAAGTACAATAAAAACTTAGAAAACTACTTAAAAACTTATAAAAAAAACTTGATAAAAACTTCCTCCTCAGTCTTGTGACAATGGTCCTCCATTTATAGCCGGCTTTAGAAGCCTCTAGGTCTTCAAGTTGTGCTTCTTATGTGAGGAGGATGGGAGAGTGCTCTCCAAGCCTTGAATTATAGCCATTGATCTTTATTTGTGTTTCTTTGACTTCATCATAGCCCTTGATTTGATGTCCTTGTCCCATCAGCCAATCATTTAACTTAGGATTGCCAACATGGCTTGTCTTCTTGCTAGGGGGGGTTAAGGTTGGGTTTTGTGTTTTGTCGGGTTGCAGGGCTGGAAAGGGACGGGATGGATGAATAGTGTTTATGGCGGGAAAAGTGTTTGACTGGTTTTGGGGATAATAGCTGGGTTAACAGGGTGTTAGGTGGTGTGGGGACTTACTATGTTAGTCCTAGGATAACAGTGTAAACCGACGGGACTAACGTGTTGTGGTTTGTCGGTGTAAAGGTTTAAAAGGGATTATGAGTAGGGCTTTATAGGCTTATTGGGCTTTTTGGTTTGGGCCGGTTTGATTATGGATTTGGACTTGGACTTTTTAGCTTATAAGTTTTATAGATAAAGGCTTAATGGGCTGACTTGGACCATTAACGGGGGTGCGGGTTGGTCCATTTAAGATGCACACGTCATTGGATTCGATCTTTTACTTTGGCTTTGACTTTTCACGCTCTTTCCATTCTCGGGCTCGGTTTTGTCCTTTTGGCTTTGTTTTTGTCTTTTTTTGTTGATATCCGTTACCTGCACAATCATAAATCACAAAACACACAAATACAATGCATTTTTGATATATTTTGGTCATTTTAGGCTCGTTTTTATAGGTAAAAGGTATGTGTAATTAAGCACATACTATAAACTGTCTTGTTATTCTTATTGTTTATTAGTGTTACATTGAGTATACTTCTTAGCGGTATAAACTAGATTCCGCATAGTTTATATTATACACTCAAAGTTTCATTCTTAGTACCTTTGGATTTACCCAAAGATACTAAATCTTATATCAAGCTAAGAAGTTAAAGATCTATTCATTGGGATCAACATATTTTTATTCTAAAAATGTATTTAAATGTTTTATAAAATCTAACAAAGTAAATATGTAAAATATGATGTGTGAGGTAAATGAGATGATAGTTGAGTTTGAAAACTATTGGTTTAAAACTAGTAAACTTTATTTTCTACTTCCGATGATTTTATATTTTGTTATGGACAACACATAGATAGATCGAAAAATATAAATAAACGTTTTTACGGTTTACTTGTATTAACAGATTCGGTTTCAGCGTCTATGATTCTATGAATATTACCAGATTTGTGAATTCTGGTTTTTGGGAAATCAAAGTAACGAATCCGAGGAGTGAAAGGATCTGTTTCTTCACATACCCATGGTTTGGGGACAGGTCGACCCTCAAACGCGTCAGACTTTGGCCTTTTTAATTTTGATTTCCAATGACCTCCAGCGCTACCTTCACTTTCTGACAACTCCTCCGTTTCCTTCGAGGACGCCCTTTTGTTATAACGTCGCACAGAAACGGGTTCTGTTGCTTTTTGCACGAGAACTTGGTGGAAGCTTACATGTCCCTAGTGCTTTAAACTGTGGTATGACCGACGCCTTGAGTCGTCTGAGTACACGGACACACTTTTTCCTTTATCTCTGAGCCTGTGGAACACACCTTTTTCCAACCTTTTGAACACCGTTTTCCTTTCTGAACCCTTTTTCTTAGGTGACTCGGAGCGGCCACGCCTTGGTTCAGGGCTCCCGGATCTGCTGCGGACATACCTTAGTCCGAGCCTTTCCTTGAGGTCCCTTCTTCTGATGGGTGTTCCTGACTCAGAATGATGTGAGGTTTCCTCAAAATTGAGGCGAGCTTTTACTGCCTTAAGCTTTTCCTGTTGCGCCTTCTCTTGAGTACTTTATTTACTAGGTTGGTAAAAATCTGATGATAGTTCCTATCATAGTATTTCCCCGCAGAGGCTTCATCGAAAATAGGCCGTGCCTGGTATCTGCGGAACGGGCTCCATCCCTAGGTATTCCTCAGGAAGACGTGGACTGGCTAAGGTAGTTTGTTCGTTAATAGCCTCATGTGAGTATATTTTAGGGAAACACGGTTGTATTCGTGTCCCACATGGCGGCCACTTGATAGTACAAAAAGGCGTTATGGTTGATAAGATGAATACTAGGTGATTGTTGAGTAGCCCAACAAGAGAGATCTTGTACTAAATCAGTGAATGAAATGAGTTTCCTGCACAATCAAGGTAAACCGTTAGTCCTTATCGTGAGGACGGACCCCACGAGTGGAACTCTGGCGTAAGAGTAAGTACACTATTTGTCCAAAGACAGTGTCAGAGTATGTGGTGAAATATTATTAAGAAATCGTACTGTGGGGTTCAAAAATACTCCTATTTATAGTGAGCCAAATATTATTTTCCTATAATTTGCTCATTTCGGTTAGTAAATCCGAAGTGACCCTTATCGGGTAAGGGTCCCTTATAATCATACTTGGCGGACTAGGCTCTCCTAGCGGACTTTCCGATGTTTACGATAGTGTCTTTCTAGGAATCCTTTTTCCGTGTTGATGTCTCCAGACCGTCTTGCCCGTTAAGTCTGGTGCATAGCTTTGGTCCATATTGGCACTTCGAAATGGCTTTTATTGGGCCACGGTCCATGTAATAATATAGTGGTCCAGCCTGCGGAGGCCTGTTATATACGTCATCATATAATTAATGGGTGCAGTGCAACAACAGTTAAAGGGGTGTCAATTCTTTGATATGTTAATTCTTTGAATGGTTTAGATTAAACATTTAAATGGGTCAATTTGCAGCAACGGTTAAAAGGTGTTTGTATAAGTCTGCATAAAAATAAGAGGTGTAATGCAACAAAATCAAACACTCTTTAAATTTCAAATATTAACCCCAAAGTGCAACAAAATCAAACACTCTTTAAATTTCAAATATTAACCCCAAAGTGCAACAAAACCAAAGAATTGAAAGTAGACATGTATTAAGGATAAAAGATATTTCGAATGAAATAAGTTGTTTCGAATGATCAACAAAAAAATATTTATAATAGGCGGTCCCTATACGTTTAGGTGATGAAATTCCCCATTACGCATACAAAATTCTATACGGTTAGGTGATGAAATTCCACATTACGCATACATAATTTGGGACACTTACAAATACACAATAACCCATGCATCAACCAAATATAACCCAATTCATGTACATTATGAAAAGAATAGAATTATAACCTTATATCAGAAAGTATCGTCATGGCTGCAATCGCCCTCTGCCCCCGTTTTGTTACTCTCAATACAATATCAATCATATTTACCTTTATCGAGGTATGAAAGTTGCAACCATGTTTTCAGCATTTTGAAATATTTGAGCCAAACATGCGGAGCTGCATATATTAATTGGTATGAAATCAGAAGACGACGAAGAAAAAAAACTAATAAAAACTCGATCCCAATTACAGTAAACTGAAACTTACATGATAAGCCGATTCGAGCAAGCATTTTTCCATTTTCTAAAGTCAAATGATGTTTGTATCTACGATCATCAACAACATCAGCTACGAATCCGATCCATGGACTGTAAGACATGCTGGTTTTAGGCATTCGGCCTTCATTTCTGGCTGCTTGTGCAACAAATACTCCATCTTTGACAGCCAACAAAAGTTTAGCATCAAACGAATTTTTTTGTGATGGCGGGTGGACCGTTAGGCCCTACAGAAAGATTCAGAATGTCAATTCCATCATAAACAGCCTGTTAACACATATTATGACATATATAGAGACAATATTTTGGCATGTTTTAAAGACAACAATTTTGGCATATTTTAGTGTTAGCGAGCAATGTATACACACCTGATCAATGGCGTCAACAACATTAGCAAGAAATTCTCCAAACGCCTAAAACGACACCAGTTTCAAACTTTCTTTAGTTTCACACTAAAACCAAGACGATTTATCTCATACTCATACCATTACATCCTATTTCGAATTAAAACAGACCATAAAAACAACAACAATAAAAAGAAGGGGATAAATTCGTAGCATACCAATAGAATTAGTCTCACCACCATTTCCATGAACTCTCACCGCATCCTCAAACGCCACAACCACATCTCTCGTATGCATATATTTAAAACTATAAAAATCATGATCTTCAGCACGTCAAACAAACCAACTAAATAAAATACTAATATAAACCATAGGCGATGTCACTCCCGATATCTCCGCTTTCACACACTTTAACAAACTCCCTTTCGACCTCGACACTCCCCTCATATTCCACTCCGTCTCACCCACCATTAATGCCTCATTCTCCTTCCTCTTCCCATTCCCACCCTTCACACTAGTTCCACTAAACGCCTATGAACCACATCAACCTTTGCCACATTAAACTCCTGAACAACAACAATTTCAGTCAACACATATCCAATATTAGTGTCTAATCTATATGTGTGTTGATGATGTTACCTTTAAGATGAAGGGGATCAAACCCATAAAATTAAACACGGTTTGAAACCCAAAAAATTAAACACGAACCCAACATAATTAAAATTAAAATTTCCCCCAAAATCAAAAGAAATTGAAAAAAAATCCATCAGATTATAATCACTTACATGCAATTACAAACTTTGTGTTAGCACTAATCTTGTTTATCATCTTGATTTTATAGACCTTTAAATTGTAAAGAAAAAAAATCTAACTTTAAATATTAGAGTTAGAAAACTTACAGAAGTCTTTTTTGCCTTTCCCTTGCAAACGTATCAGCCACCGATGAATCGAATAATAAGTGGTTGTGTGTGCGTTTTTTAAGAGAGAGGGGATGGAGAGAGAGAGAGGGAGAGAGAAAAAGGAGGAGAAGGAGAGAAAGGGGGAGAGTTGGGTAGAGAGAGAGAGAGAGAGAGAGGGGGAGAAAGAGAAAGAGGGAGAGAGAGTAGAGGAAGAAGGAGAGAGAGAAAGATATAGAGAGAGAGAGAGAGAGAGAGAGAGAGAGAGAGAGAGAGAGAGAGGGAGAGAGAAGAGAGAGAGAGAGAGAAGAGAGATAGGGGGGAAAGAGATGGATGGGAGAGGAGAAGGAGATAGGGAGAAAGAAGAGCGATAGCAGGAGAGAGAGAGAGAGAGAAGGGAGAGAGTAAGAGGGGGAGAAAGAGAGAGTGAGGGAGATAAAGGTAGAGTAGTAGAGAGAGAAGAGAGAGAGAGAGCGAGATAGTATGGAGAAGAAGAGAGGGAGAAAGAGAGAGGGAGAAAGAGAGAGAGAGGGGAGGGAGAGAGAGGCGGATAGAGAAAGAGAGGATGAGAGAGAGAGAGATAGAAAAGGAGAGAGAGAGAGAGAGAGAGAGAGAAGAGAAAAGATGGGAAGGAGCTTTCCAAATTCTTCACCCCTCTATTTTTACTATGGGTCCCCTGATTACCACTTCCTGGTTAACCACAAGTCAAGGAAATGCACTTTCTGTAGCCAAAACTCGCACGTAGAAAACTTCGCATACAGCTTCTCCTTCCTTAGTAACTCCAACATCAACTTCAAATGAACTTCATGCTCTTCCTTCGTCTTTGAGTAGATCAGGATGTCATCAATGAAGACAATGACAAACTTATCTAGATACAGTTTGCACACCTGGTTCATCAAGTCCATGAAGACTGCTGGTGCATTGGTTAACCCAAATGGCATAACCGTAAAATCAAAATGTCCATACCTCGTTCGAAATGCGGTCTTTGGAATGTCATATTTGTGTGCACGTAGCTAATGATATCTCGACCGAAGATCTATCTTAGAGAAATAACACGCTCCTTGTAGCTGATCAAACAAGTCCTATGGAGTGGATAATGGTTTTTAATAGTTATTTTGTTCAGCTCCCTATAGTCGATACACATACGAAAAGATCCATCTTTCTTCTTCACGAATAGCATAGGTACTCCCCAAGGAGAATGGTTAGGTCGTATGAAACCCTTGTCTTGCAACTCTTAAAGTTGCCTAAACAATTCTTGCATTTTCGAGGGTGCCAAATGATATAGAGACTTCACGACTGGCGTCGCTCCAGGAACTAAGTCTATATGGAACTCAACTTGTCGCTGCGGTGGTAGCCCTAACAAGTCTTCCGGAAACACATAAGTAAAATCTCGAACCACGTGTATGTCACTTATACTAGGTTCATCTATCTTAGCGTTTATTAAGGCTTTGGCGACTCGCAAAGTACATTCCCCATGAACTCGAAGTATCTCATCCTCTTTTATCAGTATCTCTACTACTTTCTCATGACACACTATAACAACCTTATTCTTGGACAACCAGTCCATCCCCACAACCACATCAAAACTTCTATGGCCCAATGGTATCAAATCTATAGTGAACAAGGAGTTTCCTAGTTCGAGTTTGCAATCACAGATAATCCTATCAACTTCTACACTCTTACCATCAGCTATTTCTATCACATAACCAAGGTTTACAATACAAGGTTCCACATTTAGAAAATGCGCAAACTTAGTAGAAATAAAACTAAAATCAGCTCTAGAATCGAAAAGAACAGTAGCAAATTGATTGTTTAACGAAAATGTACCCGTCATAACTTTAGGATCCTGCAGAGCCTCTACTGCATTCCCATTAAATTCCTTTCCTCTTGCTCGGTTCCTATTATTTCGGGTGTTCTTGGTTCCCTCCAAAGCCAATAGGTTCCTTGCTTGTCCAGTTACTTGTTTCCATTTAGGGCAATCATAGCGAATATGGTCAAGACTCCTACATTCATAGCATGCCCTCTGATTCTGCCCCATCCTAACCGCATTCACAGGCACCACTTGTCTAATCGGTGCCCAACACTGTCTCGCATAATGATCTGGTTTTTGGCAGTTATAGCACAGCTTACAAGGTGCATTCTCCGGGTGGAAAGTATAACATCTAGCACACTTAGGGTATGTGCTCACATTGTCGTTCTTAGGAGGAACTGTCACCACAAACCCCGATCCAGTCTTAGATTTCTTATTATCTTTGCATGTACTCCCTTGCTTACTTGATTCCTCCATCTCTATCCTCTTATCATTTCCCTTAGTCAATGTCCCACAACGGACAGCCTAGTCAGTGAGTATTCCGACCGTCAAGATAGCACTCTGAATGGTAGTTGGCTGGGTCGCCCGAAGCATACCACGGATTTGAGGTGCAAACCCATTGATGTACCTCTTGATTCACGAAGATTCAAGAGTAACTAAGTGAGGAACTAGTTTGGCCAGTTCATGGAACTTGTCAGTATAGGCGACATGATTGGCTCCTACCATAGTGTGGTTCCAAAACTCATTCTCTAGTTTCTCCATCTCGTTGCTTGGACAGAACTCCTCCATAAGCAAGGCCCTAAAATCGTTCCAACTCATACCAATTGCAGCTTCACAACCTCTCGCTTGGACTTGTGTGTTCCACTAAGTCAAAGCTTTGTTCACAAATTAACTAGCAGCATACCTCACTCTCTGGTTCGCAGTACAACCACTGTTATCAAACACCGACTCATCTTTTCTATCCAACAGGTGAGTGCTACTGCACTACCCTTTCCACCAAACTCCTTAGGGTTATAAGCAGTGAAAGTCTTGTAGGAACATCCATTGTTTCCATCGTTTCCATTTCCTCCAGTCGCATTGTTCACATTAGCAGTCACTTGAGTGACGATCCAAGGAATAATATTCTGCAATTGTTGCGTGATTATTGTAGCAATGTCAGGATTCGGTTCTGGGCTTGATTCTAGGGTTTGGTTTTGACACGTAACTCGAACCTTGTTTCTATAAAAGGAAAGGAATGATATACATTACATGGGAGAATACGAATTTTGATCCTATACTTCTATAATAGTATATATATACATACTACTATCATAATACTATACACCAATGTGTCAACACTAACCAATGTAATCATACTTGCAAGTCCACTTGTGCTGGAGCGCATGAATAATTATGTTGGTCACCATAATTATAGAGGCTCCCTAGCATAAATGTACTCCTCCTATGACGACACTCTTTAGTTTAACATAACATTTACATACCATTCATTTAATCACATAACAGCACATAAGGAACAATTTCAACTATAACTCTATCCATTTCATAAAATACTAAATCAATATCCAAAACACCAAACCTAATATTCAAAAATAGCAATTCCTAAAACATGGTTTCGACTAAAGACCGACAAATAAACCTAAAATGGATGACAAAGAGGATGCCCTAAGCTTAACTACTAGCTGTGGATTCAAGATCCGAGTTGCTGTCTGATATCACATACTCCATCTGTTCCCAAACTTCCTTCAACCCTTCATTCTCCTCCACTTCTTCTTCCGTTGCTAACTTGTATCCACGAAACTTTCCAAGAAACTTGATGACAATGCCCTCTTTGGTTGTCACCTTTGTCTTCCATTCCATGACTGACTCTCCCCTAACCTCCTTTATGGTGATCTTCTCTTCAATATGGCATGGGTAAAGGTCAATTGGAACTTGGGTCCTACGATTTGTTCTCTTCATCCTATGTCCTGTCCCTGGCTCAATGAAACTCCTATGCTCGGTTGCAAAGACGGTTCCATAACGGAACTTCTTATAGGAATGGGAAGGCATAGCTAACTAATAACAAGGCAATATGCACTAAATCAACTATAGGTAGGCAACAAAACTAAGACGATAACTTAACAAAACAGGAAATATAAAAGCTATGTAAAATAGAGGGGAAGCATAGCAGATATAAAAATAAACACTTGAGTCCTAAATGCATCCATATGAAGAACCCCTAGGTTATAGTCGAGGCTCAACCACCTACTTCTCTATAACCAAAGGCTCTGATACCAATCTGTCACACCCCGCCAAGGCGGAAATGCGAAGAGCGACAAGAAAGGGAATCATCACAACACATTGGCGTCTATATAGAGAAACTAAAACATTCATAAAATACAAGGTATAGACACGAAGTGTCATGAAAATACCCAAACACATCAACAAAATCCAAAAGGCATCTGACATTGA
>BQNB010191293.1:0-11710 GCA_026074375.1 Tanacetum coccineum | reverse complement strand
TTTTGCCATTTTTGGTCTGTTTTGGGTTTAATTGGGTTATTTTAGGTATAAATGGATATGTGTATTCTACACTTATCAGTAAGGTGGCCAGTCTGCTCTAGCCTCCGACTACTAAAAACCAAAAAATGATTTATTGGGTCTAGAGCCATGAGATCATCCATAAATCTCATTAGGACACTAATACAAACTATGCTTGTTCATCACACACTGTGATAACAAGTAAGATCCTAAGAGTCATACGCATTATCCTTGTGGTATTACCAAAACATCCGAGTGATACGTAAGTACTCACAATGAAGATGGAAATCCTTCTAGAGCTAATATCAAACAAGCTCTTGATAGGTGACATGTGAGATCCATTATGGATTAAACTTATGACAAATTGAAAGCAACGATGGTGCGATTCTTTATGAATCAAACTTGTTCCAGGAAGTGAATTGACAAGTAGTTTTTGGAAAACCTTTCGATGTGCTCAACAACTGATTTTCGAGCACATTGACTGTGTATATCTTTCAAACCAAATGTGTTTCTGATGAAATTTGACTTTATGATATAAAACCATTGATGTGTCACAAAAACTCCTTTCTGAGTGACATACGATTGACTTTCAAATTATTTTTTCATTAATCAGTGGGTTTTTAATTCACTGGTTCACTCACTTCGTGTTTTGTCTACTTTGAGACGCTCCAGTTTGAGAATGGCTAGCACAGCTACGAAACCCTGTCAAGGAGATTCTTCGGAATTCTACCTGATCACAGGCAGTATTTATACTGATTAATGGGGAACCGTGGTTCTTGTAACCTTATTCAACGAAAGTGAACAAAGACACTCTCGTTCGTTTATTACTAACATATACTTGCAGGAATCCTCGACGGTAGCAGCTGGTAGCAAGAGACATGTCAATTCACAACCCCATGCTCACACTTTAAACTCATTATCAAAGACATGATGATACCTGAAAGACCTACAACATAGCTTCTGCAACTCTGATGCCTGCTATTATGATCTAGAAAAGTGTGAGCATGCGGGTCCAAAGGTCACAACATCACAAGAAGGCAATACTCCAAAACAATGATGATTAAGAGATTTACTGTAGATGATGATCTCAAAGAAAGCTTAAAGATCACACAAGTCTAAGGAACAAAGCTCAAAGATCACTACTTGCAGTACAATGACTGATCATGAAGAATCAAAAGACTACGAGCCAAAGTCAAAGATCAACTCATAGATTGCTAGGATTCAATTTGTATTTTCTGGGGTGACCTCCCTTAGGGGGAGATTGTTAGGATTATGAAAATCTATGTAAAAGACTCGGTCACCCCGTGTAATGTCTAGCATAGGTGAGCTTGTAGCTTTAATATTAATTGTCTAATTACCGTATGACTTATGATGTTGGGCCAGGTCTTTACCCACATGTTAGCCCACCCTATAGCCTACTTAGGGGCACAAAACACTTGTATTTATACCCCTTTTCTATCCATGGGAAGGGGTTGATTGTTCATTCTATTATACGCACACATAAGGTGTAGTTTCTCTCACTGGAACTTACTTTCTCTCTCTAAGATAATTAGCCAACCCCTAGATCATTCATTGTGTTATGATATCCAATATACTACAGAAGTTGATAGGTTGGCAGCTCATGAACTCTTTGTAGCTACATTGTCTTACCACAGGAGTTTCTCTTGGTCTGGTGGTATTATCAGTATTTGCCATGTTAGCGGCTTGTGCTTCCAGAGCTGCGGTAACACTGTCAGCAACTAGTTTCCTGATGGCAGCCTGAGTCATGGTTGGTGCTTCAGATGTTGACATCCTTTTGGGAGGCATTCTATCAACATAAGATAACACGTAATAAGAATGATATCACAAGTCTTAAAATGATTAAAGTTCAAAAATAAACATTGTCACAATAGTGATATCAAAATCATAGATAATTCATATCAAATAAGTATCTATGATTTATTTAGAAATCATGGTATGATTCATAACGATGGAGACGGAGATGATGATATAAGAGAAGTTGTTTTAGGATGGATATATCGGTATTATGAAACAACAAGGTATAACGGGATTGCCATTGTATTATATCATGAACAACTTGCCTTTGTACTGTACATAGTCAAAATTTGACAAGTGTTGTTATTTATACCACACATCCCGTGGCTAGGTTAAAAGCTATAACTAGTATCTAATCTAGTAGTTCGATGGTCCTTTCTGGCTGTTCTTGAGTTCATAGATTGCATTCAAAAGACTTTCCTTGTCTACTTGGTGACGAGCATGGATATCTTCGATGATTTATTCTAGATTAGCAATCCTGAAGCGAGCCAGAGTAATCTTGCTGTTATTTCCCGTTTGCTTTCTTTGAAGTTTAGCAATCTGAGTACGAGACTCTCAGAGTTTAGCTTCCAGATTGTTAAAATTTTGTTGTATGATCACCCGGCCATTTCCAAGACCTTCTATTTTGTCTTCTATATGCTCAATGCAGTCGAAAGAGAGTTCATCCAGGTGATTCAGAATTTTCTCAATTTGCTCCTCGTGATGTTTCACACTTGTCTTATGAGAGCTTTCTCCCATCTTAAATTCTTGAGGTAGGGTAGAAGTAGAGGAGAACGATTGGTTATGACCTTGTTTCTTAGGTGACAATAATTCCTCCGGAAGAAAGAATTCTTGAGGATTAAACATTAGAGATAGACATTGAAGATGGAGGCACAATAGTTGGTGGTGGAATAGGTGATTCTTTAGCATAGTATGCATGCATGACCTTCATATAGGGGTCATCATGAAAAAGTAAAAGAGTTGGTAAAGCTATTAGAACTAAACCAAATGAGTTATTCGAAGAGCTAGAATAAGTTTTTCCTGGTGAAACTAGGACATAGTCTGGGGAAGCCGAGATATAGTCAGGAAAGTTAGAGGAAAAAGCATTCTCAATATTGGAAGTAGGATGGTTGGGAGAAGACATCACTCTGTTAACAACCCAGTAGTAAATAACATAAGTTATTTATATAATAGTATAATAGTTATGTATCTTTACATACTATTCAGGAGATGTAGTGGCACGGAGGACTTTCTTGGATGGAAAAAGAAAAGTAGTTATAGTTAAGGTTTTAACCTTGTTCTCTATAACCGTGGCTCTGATACCAATCTATAACACCCCCATTTTTGACATATAGCAGCGGAAGCTAATCTGGGGTATTATTTCATAGTACAACAGTCATAATCATAGAAAACGACTCGAAAGAGACGTTTTTAAAAGATAAGTTATCATTCATTATTTCATCAGAGTTTTTACAAACAGAGGTCCCAAAATCTACATGAAAACATAAAGTTTGAATGATAACAGTTTAGCCATCTTCAAGTCCGTGCCACTCCGTGCCATAAGATGTTCAGTTACCTGAGATAAACATGCTAAAAAGGTCAACACAATGGTTGAGTGAAATTCATAGGTTTATAATAAATAGTGTGAATACAAGTCATCATAAGAGTGGGTTACGTTGTTATACACCAATAAGTGTAATAATTGCAATGAGTACAATTATTACAGAAAACAGTATTATTACGTCTAAGCTCATGGTACTCAAACTGACTTGTATATATATCAATAATGATATATATAAAGATAATGTCTCCCGAGTAGGTAATTGCCATATACCTATAAGTTTCAAATATCCGGCTAACAAAAATAGGAGTCGTCAATCCCAATAGGCCTATTCACAATATTCGCGTTCACTCGCAATGCAAGTAATTAATGGTCCATGATGGTGGGGGTCTTTTGGCATAAAAAGGACTTAGACAACAGATGTAATAATATATCAGGATATCATACATTTAGAAAACACTTGTATTCATGGTTTAGAGCGGAGGGAGTGGTGGTGCCATCGCTTGGCGCCAAGCCTTGGCGCGAGAAAAGCCTACGGCGCACCACTCCGTGGCTCGCGCCAAGGGTTCTCGCGCCGTGGCTAACAGCCCACGCCAAACTTTTTTTTTCTTTTTTTTAAATGTATCCGTTTCTAGCCGTTGGGGGGGCGGTTTTTCAAAAAAATATTCCCAAAACCTTAATTTTACCCCTTTAAAAATCCTATAAATACCCCCTTATTATTTCATACTTCACACACATTTTCAATACATCTTCTACATCAATACTTCTCTTTTTTCTTTCAAATATGGATCAAAATAATCTCAACGATTTCGACCCAACCGACACATACGATCGTTATGATGCGATCTTTCAACCCGACTATGATCGATATATGCGGGATTATGAGTCGTATCAACATTATGTGGGTTTGTGTGAGCAAGAAGCCGGGGGTTCGAGTGATGGTCCAAAGAGGAGGAGGACATACATATATCGTGAACGAGAAGAGGCGGAACAAAGGCTAATCGACGACTATTTTGGCGACGACGAGTATGAACCTAAATATCCTGAAGAAAAGTTTAGGCGCAGGTATCGTATGAGCTCTAGACTTTTTAATAAAATACTCAACGATATCTTAAGTTATGATGTGCAACCCCTGCCTGAGTACTTTAGTTATTTTAGATCACGGCTCGATGCGACCGGTCGTAAAAGTATTGGTCATATTTTAAAGTACACATCCGCCATACGCCAAATGGCATACGGCACTTCACCAGATGCATTTGATGAGTATTTACAAATTGGTGAACGTACTTCACGAGAATGCTTAGATCACTTTACTAAGTGCATTCACGTTTTATTTTATAATAAGTTTTTAAGAAGGCCAACTGCAACTGATATTCAAAAAGCATATGAATTGCACGAAGAAAAACATGGACTCCCGGAGATGCTCGGGAGTATCGATTGCATGCATTGGGATTGAAAAAACTACCTAAAGTCGTTACATGGGCAGTTCAAAAGGAGTATTAATAAATACCCAACTCTTATGTTAGAAGCTGTTGCTGATCAAAAATTGTGGATTTGGCATGCATATTTTAGGGTTCCTGGGGCGAATAATGATTTAAATGTGTTATATGGTTCCCTATTATTTGATGCTGAAATTGCTGATATAGCTTCAGAGTGTCCGTTTGTTGTAAACGGACATACATATAGGAAAGGTTACTATTTAGCCGACGGTATTTATCCAGCATGGTCTACGTTTGTCAAAACGTTTTCTGTTGCAAGGGATGAAAAAACCTTGAAGTTTAAGAGAGTTCAAGAAGCTGCAAGAAATCGAAGTCGCGAAGAAAAAACCCAGGCAACAAAAGTAGGCACTAATATGTAGTACTCTGTCCAAGACAATTTACTTATAACTCTGAGGTCACGGCTGCCATAAGGGTGTTGATATGTGTGAAAACACATATCCGTTTTATATCAAAAATGGCTCTAAAAAGATAAAATTATGCATAAAATACTTGTATATTGCTTGTTTTGTCTTTGTGATTGTGTAGGTATGGATATAGCAAAAATCGCAAGAAAAATGGTCACAAACCAGGACAAACACAGACACATACGAAAAATTTACAAGTAGCCGGAGAATGCTTTCAAGTCAAACATTTTGTGTGGGGTTCAACCCTTGTCACGAAAAGTCAACCAATAAGATAAAAATCCCAAAAATTCCTAAAACAGCCCCTAAAGTTAAACATATTTCACAAATAACCCTTAAAACCCTAATGGTGTTAACTTTTTATTAATGAAAGTTAACACTCGTTATCCACATATAAACTACACTCTTATTTATAACCAAGCCAAAACACCCGGCCCAAGCCCAAATCCAACATCCCAAGCCCAAAGTCAACAAATATAACCTGAGTCAAGGAAGAGTCAAACACCCACCCCATTTATAAAAGGTAAAACGCGGGAAAGATAGTTTTTACTGTTCATCATCTTCAATGTTTAACCATGAGTTAAATTTAAAGGGCAAATTAAAATTGGTGATGTGGCAGCATAATTCAAGTACCAAGCAGTGATATGGCAAAGCAAAACGTCATCCAAGGCTCTCATTGGCTAAATCCCACAAGGAATGACACGCGGGTATGACAAGAAACACATCAAGGACAAAGAATTTGCACTAAAATAAGTGCAAAAGAAGCACACGAGGACTGACACACAGAATGCCACGTTGGCAATCCGTGTGCTCACTCATTGATCCAACGGATGAAATTAAAGATTGAAGGCCAAGTAATGATCCAAGGGACGAGATATAGAGGAGCGTCTAACAACCTCAAGACCTAGAAGAATCCTTTGAAGGCTATAAATACAAGCTCACTTCTCACACACATGATATCTCCCTTTTCCTGTATTTTTTTAGTTAAGTAGCTTATGTAATTTTTGGTTTAAAATGCAATTTCCTTTTTAAGCTCTTGTAATCTCATTTTCAAGTATTGTAATCAATTTGTCAAATCAATGAAATCTTAGTTTATTAAATAAAATCTGTTCTTGCTTATTGAGTTCTTAAAATTCCAAATGCTTTCTACTGTTTTATAAGCTCTTGTTATCTATAAGCTCTCATATCATTCAAAAGCTTCTCACAAGCTCTCTACAAGCTCATCTGAGTCTATAAGCTCAATTGTTAATCTACTTTAACCTTTAAATCAATTATACCTTGCTTATTATGGATTTGAGCTACTTAGATGATAAGCTTAACTTGGAAGAGCTTAAGAGGATTCTTACTAAGCTTTTCATCTAACAAGCTAGATCTATGTAGAAAGCTCTTTGAGCAATTGAGCCTTTGTTTAGCTAAGGAAATAGTAATTCCTCAATTCTACTTACTCTGTCTCAATTTCTCTAGCTTATAGTTGGCTTGATTTTGCTTATCTCTTGCTTTATTTTGGTGATAGATTTCTGTTTCATTATGCTTGTTAGTCATAAATTGAATATCTTATTTTAGATTCATCAGTATAGATCATAGTTTTATTTCATTTGTCTGTACATCAGTCTAATAATTAAAAATAAATAGCATATGTATCTATCTAATGAATTTTGGCTTAAGGATTGTTAAAATAAGTTTCTAATGTTTGTTATAAATTGTGTAATATCTGGTTTTGGAAGTTTGGTTTATTAGATTTCTAATTCACAAGAAAAAATGAATTCTATCATAATTAAGGGAGTGTTAAGAGCACAAAATAGATTTTGTCCACAAGTTAAACTGCATTCGGCCATTTTCTAGTTTTATGTTGTGTTGTGTTAAAATCTCATATATTATTGTTTAAGTAGTTTCAAGCTAGGATTAGAGGTTAGTAGGATTTCACTAGTTTTAAGTTTTCATAACGTTTAATCTACATGTTTCACTCTTAATTACTTACAATAACCCTAATTGTTTATTATTACTTGTAGGTTCTTAAATTAGTGTAAAGTAAGAGTTAAAATAGTTTACTTAGTTTGGTCATTTGGTAAGTTTCTATTGTGTGTAAAAAATTTGTGCATTTCTGCACGGGGAGATTTAAAGAAAAAAGTCATTTTCAATCATGAATATAGAATGGTTAAGTTGAGTTTGGTTTTGAAATAAGCATACTAGTAGTTTTTAAAGTCATACTTTAACTGTTTCAATTTGGGTTATTACTTAATAGGTCCTTTTTTCTATCTGAATTTAAGCCCAAAGAATGGGATTTCTCTTTCAGCTTATTAGTTACTCAGCATTTGCTGAGTGACATGACTGTTTTCACAAAGCTTTTTCTATAAGCTCTTGTTTGCAAAAGCTCTTTCAAAAAGTGTTTTCATTAAGCCTTTAAGTCTAGCTCTCTAAAAAGTCAAGTCTTAAATCCTGAAGTGCTTATTTGTATGCTTAATTTTAAGCTCAAAATCTGTCCCAAAGTCTGTTTGGATTCCATTTTAACATAAGTGCTTATTTTGTATTTTCTGCTTATAGCTTAAGTTCTAGGTGCTTAAATCTTTTCATAATTACTTATTAAGTCTGTCTTAGTGTAGAAATTAGCTTATTAGACCTAATATAGCTTATTTCTAGCTTTTAAAGTTCTTAGATTTTTCAAAAAGCCAAAAAAAATAATTAGTTTTAGTTGTTTTTCTGCCTTTTAAGCCATTTTTAGCTTATTTCTTGAGTTTCAATAAAAGTTTCTTTTATTAAAAGTGCTTATTTTTAGCTTTTCTAAAACTTTGCTTTTATAAGTTTTCAAAAAAAGGGAAGATAGAAATCGGGGGCGATTAATAACGATAAATGTGTCGGGTTTTAATAAAATCAAGTTTTATAATATTAATATATATTTTTATAATTTATATAAAAATATTATATTTAATATTTTTAAGTTTGCAAAATTGGCAATATATACCCTTGGTTTATAAACTTTTACAAATTTAGTCCTTTATATATAAAGTATATATAATTTAAATCTTTAACTTTGAAATTTGGCAAAATAGGTCCTTATAGTTATAACTTTAGAATAATGACATTTTCAGCCCCTTTAGTTATAAATTTCAGAAAGTTACGATATATACCCCTATGCATGGAAATATTTGCAAAACAAGTCCAAAAAGCCATGAAAGCTTATTTTAGGATTCGAAATGATATTTGCAGGTTATAGCTTATTAGAATAAGCTAAATTAAGATGTTCTAACGTAACAAAAGTTTAGAAAAAAGATTCGTTAGCTAGAAAATCAAAACGGGTCATTTTTAGGGTTTTAACCAAAAACGCATGGGTTTGAAGATTCAAAGCTTCAAACAAGAGTTTATATATGATATTAAGAGTATTATGAACATTCTAAAATAGATTATAAGCTTATTGAACAAGAACTAAGCTTACTTGAGCTAGAGATGGGTCAAAATGGGGTTTTCGGGTTCGTACGCCTAGTAACGACTTCAAGGGCTCCTTTTTCTTTATTCTTGGCTTCTATTCTAAGCTTAGGGACTTCACTTGATCCTTCTTGGTCTGAGTTAGAACTTCATTGATGTGTATGATTAAATTTGAGGTGTGTTTGAATGGTTGTGTATGTTTTGGCTTATATAGTGCTTGGAAAGCCTTAGTGCCCAAGTTTTCTTGATTGATTAGTGTCAAGGCTATCTTAGGTGATTCATGGAAGCTAGTAGGATGAGTTTTGAGAGCTATAAGAGTCGCAATGAAAGGTGGAAGGTGTTGGAGGGTTTTCGGCTACAAAAGGGTGACAAAGATGTGTTTAGAAGCCTTGGAGCTTAAGGGTGGTGATGGAGGTGCTTGTAAGTTGCTTGGTGATGTCATAGAGGTGCTAGGATGCTTGCTTGAGGTGCTTGGTTGCTTAAAATGGGTAAAAATGCAAGAAAAGGGGTGTCGGGTTCATTTCATTTTGGGTTAGGGTTTAGGGTTTTAATTTCTAGTTAGGGTTAGGGTTTTAAGATAGTTTAGCATTTAAGATTTGTGTTAGGATAAAGGTTTGGGTTTAGGATTAAGGTTTAGGGCTTAGTTTTAAGGTTTAGGGTTTTGTTTTAGGTTTAAAGTAAAATTAGGGTTTTAGGGTTTCGTTTAAGGTTTAGGGTTTTAGATTAGGATTTTAGAACGAATTAGGATTTAGATTTAGGGTTTAGATATTATGCATTAAGTGCTTGTACCTTTTACTAAAGTGGTGGTAAGAAACCAAAGTGATTTAGGAGGTAAAATGACCTAATTTGACTTTCTTGTATTTTTGACTTGTACATTGAGCTTTAAAAAGTTGTAACTTGATTTAGGAGGGAAAAGATATTCAAATGTTGTGCTATGATACTTGTACACATGCTTTAAAGGCTTGTACATTCATTTTATATGTATACATTACATATAATTAGGGTTTTGATATAAACGTTAACATTTAATGCTTGTTTTGATATAACGTTTTGAAAAGCACGTTAAATGGATAATGTACTTGGTAAAAATGATATTAAGATATAGACTTGACATATTAGGATTTTTACATGATGTAAACATAGATAGATATGTCATTGGTAGAGGTTGCGTGAGCTCGTTTACTTTTGAGATGCAAGTTACGTTGCATAATGAGATAAAGCAAAAAATTTCCCTGTATAAAGGTGATATATAATAGATTATAGTGCATCTAATTTAATAGATGGATATTAGAGTGCATCTAATTTAATAGATGGATAATTACATTGATGAAAATTGTGGGTTGTTATACTAGTAGTTTAATTATGAGGGTCTACATGCTAAGTTTGAGAGAAAGAATGGAACTTGATTTAGAAGCTAGGCTAATGGGAGAGACTTTGGTGTTAAATAGATCATTAGACCCTTTCTTTGAAGATTATATTGAATTAAATGATCTAAATGAACCATTTGAGCTTAGGAGAAATCAAGGAGATGATTTGACGCCCACCATTGAGGAAGTTAAGGTAATTAAGGAATTTAGAACTAGGGATGATGAACTTAATGTTGGAATTGATGATTCCCTAGTTATTGTGACTATGATAAGAAGATCCATATAGATTGTGCTCACAACTTAAAGTTTTCTTAGATGATAGGATTTGAATTTACACACGCTGACTTTTTCCCATTATTGTATGTCAATGTGATGTCCAAAAAATTTTATAATTCTATAATGAAAAATAAAATGGTGTACAAAGGGAATAATATTGTAGGAGCCTTAATGAACATACCTATCTTTGTTGGAACTTTTTCTGTGATGACGGATTTTGCAGTTTTATAAAATATGGATGATTATCGCGATGAAGGAATGGGAGATATTATTTTTGGCGAACCATTTTTAAGAGAAGTTGGAATTAAACCAAGACGATTTGAAGGGATGATTACCATTTACAATGGTGATGATGAAGTAACTTAAAAAATGGTACCATTACTGAAGGTAAGTGAAAAGGATAAGATGAATGGAATCTCGCATCCATACCAAAAGCTTAAGGGGTTCTACAAAGGAGTATTGAATTTAGGACCCGATTACATTCGAGATGCGAAGATGGAAGAATCGCTCACACGCGGGCAAATTAGCGTGCATGAGATGGAATGAAGAGAAGCTGAAGAATAGTCTAACTTAAAGACTTCGCTGTAAACAAAAGTACTTCCTGGGAGACAACCCGAAATGTTATTTAATTTTATCGAGTATGTCTTCCCAGACATCAAAACGGTATATCCGCTCCATACCATACGGCGTATTGATTGTCTTGACGTTATCAGTCTTTAATTTTTATGCACTTTAAAAACATTATTGTCAGTTCTGGCAATACGGCATATTCATGCACATGATATAGCGTATTCACCAAAACTGACCCGTATTTAGTTTGTTTAGTTTAGTTTAAATTAACTATAGTGATGGGCTATCGTTGTATGGTATATTTAAGATGCTTCAAGTTTTAAATTTATATTTTGCCGACTAAACCAAAAACAACACTTTAACGGGCAGTGTATCGATCGGTAGTAGTTTCATGGTAAGTAGGGTGTCGAACACTTGAAGCGAGGTTAAATCTATCAATTTAATTAATATCTTGATTATCTAATCTATGTTAATTCTATTCTATTCTAAACCTATGTTAGTCTAAATCTTAATTCTAACGGGAAAAGGGGGTTTTCAGCATGTGAGACTGGCACAGTTTGGTTGGTGTCTATAATCAATTCAAGACACTTTAACCCACGCAAGCTAATTTACAAAAGATAAAAGAGCGGTCGAACCTTATATAAGAAAGCTGTATTAACCATTATTAATCCTATTAGAACGTTGGTTTATTTATTTAGTGCAACGATTTCTTCTCTCGATGTGACATATCATTCGTAAGACTTAGGCGTTACATCATCCTAAGACCTAGACACAATAATTCTATCACAATTAAAGTATCGGCCT
>BQNB010191292.1:0-11710 GCA_026074375.1 Tanacetum coccineum | reverse complement strand
GTCAATGCACTATTCAGAAGCGTGCACGTAGCATACTTCACTTGGTACTTCTCTGGACAGTTGCTAATGTGGAACACCGTTTCCATCTTCTCGAACCTACGAGTTAACCCAACAACTTCTTCCGTCCCATTAAAGCTAAATGGTTGGCACTTCAGGAAGTCTTGATATGTGTACTCTCGAGCAACATGCACAGAACCTCCAGGATTATAACCATTTCCTCCTCCGTTCCCATTACCATTTCCATTCGCTCCTCCATTTCCATTTCCTTTATTTCCATTTACTTCCTCATGTTCACCCCCGTCTCCTATAAAGGGTTCAAGGTTCCTGGCAGCGTCACGAGCTCCCAACGCTCCTGCCAATCGGCGGTTAATTTGTTTGTTAATTCCTTCTCGTGTCCTTGATGCTCCAGATCGGGTGTTAGGCATTGTCCGACAACATAACAATACATAACACAATGAAATTTCATGGTGATATGAGATTGTTAACGGGGTTCGAATAAAATAACAAGTCTCATTATACGGAAATACATGATTACAATAACTTCATGATAATGTCATAATTTAGTAATAATATAGCATGCAGCGAGCAAAAGAAAATATATCATTAAGTCAATAATATCACACATAAAATAATAATCATTAGATTTTATATCATCAATACTAATGGTTATAACATGGTTCCAAAATATAGGATTTACAAATTCCTAAAAACTAGCTACTACTAGCTGCTACGGGTCAACACTAGGAAAATCGAGAAATAATCTAAGAACGGTAACCCATATGCCTCCTAGCATAAGCCTCAAGCCTAGTAATCCTCATGCGATCATAAAATTTGAAATGTCAAATCTGTCTCATCTCCCTCTGAACACGCAACTCCTTACGCTGAGACCTGGTAACTCTCTGACTCGCAACATCTATCATGTCTCTAAGTCTCCTATTATCCTGGTCCAACTCTCTAATAATCTCCAACATATCAGCACTCTATTTTCTTGTCACTACGATCCTGTGTCCCTGATCCCTCTAGACACTCTCAATAGCCTGAACACGGTGAACAGGAATCTCCTTAGTATGATCATGAAACCTCTGAACCAGATCTCCTAATGTCTCATACGTGACCTCTACAACTCTCTCCTCCTGAGCAGGCTTGAGGAATATCATCAACTATCACTGGGTGAGTAACTTTATCAACTCTAACCTCAACCAGGCCTCTCGCACCTATATCGATCTCCTCTCGATCAACAACCTCAACTACAGCTTTAGCATCAATCCCTTTATCTCTAAGAGCATCTGCATAAGCGATACACTCGTTAATCTCTGCCTGAATCTCGGGGTCAATATCAATCCCATCACTCCTCACAACATCATCATCCATCTCTACCTTAATCCCTCTATACCTAGATGGCTCAGAACCCTCCGTCGAACTAACCTCTATATCTGTCGTTGACTTAAGACTCCTAATCCTCTTAGGTGATGGTAAGAGATCAGCATGCGCATAAGACAATGCTTCAGATATAGGTGAAGATAACGGTACAGATGCAGCAGAGGATCTACTCCTCTTGTGAGAAGGACTCGCAAAAGAAGAATCATGAGATGGTCTATCAGAAATAGCAGCAGAGGAACGAGGAATACTTGGTACCAATGAACATAATGATGATAAGGTCTCATACCCGATGATGGTGCTGGTAATGATTGATCAGAAGATGAACGACTAGATACAGGATCAGATAAAGCATCTGCAGAAGAATCTGATGAAGTCTTTGATGATGAACTCGAAGATGAACTCGATGATGAATCTCTCGAAGAATCATCCGAAGAAAAATGATCTGAAGAAGAGTAGTCAACTGAATGTCTCACAGCAAGATGATGGGTTGTACTACTTGCAATTCGATACATGCCTGGTTTAATTACATTTGTGTTTCTTACAGCTTGCGTTGCTGTTTGAGGCAAATTATGTGGAGTGACTGGTTTTGATAAACCCTCTGACTCATTAGTTTTTGAAACTGACTTTTTCTTTGCAAAATTTGTTCTCTCAAGAGAGTCTGAAAAAGGAGCCGGTTTTCCTAAAACTAATGGTTTTGGAATCCTTTGAGCATTTGGTTGTCGAACAACAGATGGTTTATCAAACTTAGTGTCCACAGATTTTCCTTTGCATTTTTCAATGAGTTTCTTTAACTCACTAATTGCAATGTTCTTGTCTTGCAGTTGAGCTTTCAAATCTTGTATTTCAAAATATTGTTCACGTTCCTTTCGAAATACATTTAACGCTTTTTCTTTGCAAACTGTGTCATTTTTCAGTTGTTCCAGACATTGTTGTAAAGCGATTTCAAGAGAAATTAAGTGTTTTTCTAATTTAGTAAAACTTCATAAAAGCTCAGTGTAAATCTCTTTACTTACAAATTCAGTTTGTTTAGAAAGCTTTTGTGCAAGACAGTCGCATTCCCTGACTTTAAGAAGATATAAGCATTGTAATTCAGTGATCTCATCTAAATCACATAACATCTTTAGACACACATTCTTGCAAAAGCATATCATACATGTTGGAAAATTTTGCCTTATCAAATTCAAGTTCATCAATTTCATCTTCAAGAGATTCAACGTACTTTAAATCAGCATGCATTTCTTGCTTAAGTTCATAAACAAATGCGAAACTATCATTCTGAGTCTTAAAGGCAAAGGGCATCAAACATGTCTTAACTAGAATTTCCATATCTTGAGCAGTTGGGTTACGAAGATGAAGACGGTCGTTTGAATGTTTTACCCACGCTTGATCGACAATTTCTTTCAGATGATTAATGTTATTCGTCATGACATTGTATGCTTGTCTACTTTTGCTTATTGATTTTGACACTGGTAAAAAATCGATGTTTTTGAAAATATTTAGTTTTGTTTTCACAAATGATTTTCTCCACGTTTTCTTTTTTATTTCATTTGCCTGTGCTAACTGAATTTCATAATGCTGAGTCGGGGGTTTAAAAATTTCATAAAGATTATTTAACTTTGTGTAGTCAAAAGGTTTCACTAAGTCTTTATTCAATTTTGATCAACTATCTTCTTCAAGAGTCAGAGTCTCTTCCCTATCGAGGATGAGTCTGTTTGCAGGATCATATTGGTCATGTGGGATCGCATACAAACATGGTTTCTCATATTGAACCTTTTTGAGGTACATTGGATTGGCAAATGTATGTCTTCCATTAAATGTAGGGCATTTGGGTGCTAACATATGAATGGTTTGGATTGATTGACTTCTTTTGTAAACAATTTCATTCAAAAACTTTAATTGGTTTTCCATTGAAATCATTTTGTCAATATCTTTTTCTTCCTTAAGCTTCAAATCCGTTATGACCTTTGTTTTCTCTAAAAAAAATTTAAAAAAAAATTTTAATTATAAATATTAGTTATGACCTTTGTTTTCTCCTTGACAAGACCTCGTAATGTGACTTTGTTAAATGACTCTTTTTGACTAACTCTTCATGTTTCTTCTTTGATAACAGAAATTTTGGGGCGATCACTTTCTAACCTTATTTATGTCAATTTCTTTTTTTGCTAATAGTCCATAGAGTTCATTTAACTTAACGTTCAGTTTGTCATAGTCAACTGTACGTTCATTAAAGCATTTGTACCTCTCAAAACTCAGTTTGTTTATTTTGAAGTGCAACTAGGCAACTATCCTGAATACTATTAGATTCCCCTAGAGTTCTACTAGTTTCCGCAAGAATAGATTTGCACTCAGTTAATTCTTGAGTCAATGTTGCATTTGCTTTCTTTAATTGCTTTTAAATCTTTTTATTTTGTATCGACGATCAAACTTTCAAATTTAGCAATTAAATTAGCAAGTGCAAACTCGTTCATCGATCAATTCTTACATCATTTTAGTCATCTTGAAATATCATTATCACACACTAGCGGTGAGTCAGGAATGATCACTTACTTTCACCCGTTTCACATGTAAATGTGTTAGTAATGAATTCCGATTGCTCAAAATGTTGAATGTCATTGGCCAAACACATTCAAAATTATTGTCAATATAGTATTGTACCTGTTCCAATGGCTCAACGTAGTGCCTGTGTCTGCATTAGAACCTCCTGGTTCTTTGACATGTAAATGTAATTGTGCTCCACTCTTGTTCATCAATTTCTTCATCCGTGTCTGCTAGCCAGTCAGATTGCTCTGCTTGAAGTTGAACACCTTTCTCAGCTTGTTTACACAGCAACATCTTTTCCTTATGATACGTGGAGTCTTTAACCCGTTTTGGCTTTCTGCATTCCTTAGCATAATGACCAAATTCCTTGCAGTTAAAACACTGTATACCAGAACTGATTGCTATCTACTTGACACCTATAGTTTTCTCTTGCCCCAGCAAACATTTACTGCCCTCTGTTTCCTAAACTGTCCAGACTGGGATTGTCATTCTTGTACTATTAGTGTAGTATCCACATTCTTGTTTTTGGTGTTTGAGGAAGTTCTGAGGTTGTTGTTGGTAGGTTTGTAGATTTTCTTGAAGTACTTTGCAATGAGAGCCAAATTTTTCTGCATGTCTTTATCCCTCTGAGCTTGTTCAGGATCACTGTCTTCTTCAGAAGCTGACTCAGATGGTGGTGTGATTGGTTTGGCTATCTCTTTGCCTTTGTGTCTTGTAGTTGCATGAGATCTGGTTGGAAGTGAAGCTTTTGATGTTGGTGCATATGATTTGTGAGGTTTTGATGATTGATAATAAGTGTCTTGAAGTGTTTGAGCAGAAGCAACAAGTGCTAATGGGTTAGCATTCTTGGCCATTCTTTCAGCACGGAGTTCATTAACTTCCTTTTGGTATTGTTTCAGAATGTCAAAGAGTTTGTGATATGAAACTTCATCCTACTAGGTTGTTTCATTGACTATTGTTACAATCTTGACCATTCAGGTTGAAGTTGTTGAAGAAAATTGAACATTGACTTGCATCGTAGCAAACTGTCAATTGTTTCTGATCTATCTCATTGTTTCTCCCATCATGAGAGGTGAATTGACCAAACTCACAAATAGTTTCTTTCTGACATTTGGAATTGTGAGTGATTCACCTTGTCTGTAGCCTTTCGATGGCTTCCCCACATTTCTTGAGATGGTCTGACATGCATCAACAGTTGAGTATATTTCATCTCCAATTCCAGTCAATATCAATTGAATCGCTTCTTTTTCTAATTCAAAATGAGCTCTATTTTCAAGAGTCATATTCATAACTGTCTCGACTGTTGTTTGTTCAGGAACTGCTGGAGAATTCTCTGTTGCATGAACAGGTGGAACTACGATAGTAGTTAAAGTGTAAGGGCCTTCGATAATGCACTTCCGTAAGGATTCACCATTTGGTCTTGTATCAATGTATCGTAAGAACCGTGATCGCCATTGTGAATATCGTCCTGTTGCAAGCATTGGTGGCGCTCCCTTGAACAGTGCATTATGTTGTTATGGCCATTTGACTGTCGGTGTGTGTGTCCCCCCCCCCCCCCCCCCCCCCCCCCCAAGTTACAATTGAAAGTTGTCTGATGAATGATTGTTGAATTATGAAGTGATAAAGTGGATCTTAAGTAGATGTGTTGTGATTGAATCTGTGATTAATTAAAAGTAATTAATTTCCACGGGATTTTATAAGTCAAAGATTTAAACCGAGAAATTGAGTTCTTTCGCGGGATTTTACAAAATCGAGAGAAAACCGTGAAAAGTTAATTGATGATGTTAAAGTTTGTTGATTATGTTTGTTGTTGTTGATTAATTGTCCAAAGTTCGTTTAATTAGTCCTTGAGGTTTGTTGTTAATTTCTATGTCCGTTGCAAGTCTCAAAGTCCAAGTCCCAAAATGTTGACAAAACGCAACCAGGTCACAAAACGCAATGCCAAAGATTTTGACAAAACGCAATTGCTCAATTCTGACAAAACGCAGTGTCTTGTAATTGTGACAATACTACATGTCTACTATTACTGTTAGACAAACTGCAACATTGATTCTTGGACAAAACGCAGGAAGAAACTCGGACAAATCGCAATCTTTGAATTTTGACAAAACCGCAGATGTTTCCACAAAACGCAAGTTTTCTAGTAAACCGCAAGAGCAAACGCAAACTCTTTTAACAAAAACGCCAACGATTTTTTTCTTCACAAAACGCAACATTTAGAAAATTTTGGCAGAGTTTCATTTTGTTTGCTAGCTATAAAGGTCTTCAATCACTTGCAAAATGCAGGTTTCAATAGAACGCAACGATTCTTCTAGGCAAACCGCAAGATCAACACGCAAGTTATTTTTAGATAAAACGCAAGTTTTTCAGACAAAACGCATGAGTATCTTCACCAAATGCAACCTGCTGAAGTACACAAACGCAAACAAGTACAGTAATTTCAGAGGGGTCGTTTTAAGTACGGTACTAGTTTGTCTTACCACAAAGCGCAGTCACGTTTTGACAAACGCAACGAAGAAAAAAAACTTTAAAATTTGCGAATAAGCCAAATATTCCAAGACTTGCTACTGAAATAAGCTAACCACTAACCTAAATAAGCTATTACAAGTATTCTAAACAAGAAAGTACAAGCTTTTCGGATCAAACAACAACCTTTTAGTCAAAACGCAACTTAGAAAATCAAAAATAAAACTAAGAAAAGTGAAATTTCTAGCCACGAATTTGCTAACACAAGATCTAGGAAGAACAAAAGTGTTAATAAGTGTGACCATATACTGTTTAAAGTGAAGATATGTATTTTGTGTGATATTGATCATCCAATGCGTCACATGAATTTTTATATTTGTGTGCCTTTTGTAATATTTAGTACTCACAAAGCATGTTTTTTGGGGTATTTAGTCACATACAATTAAGTATAAAGTGGCCAAAAGTGTTAATAAGTGTGACCATATGATGTTTAAAGTGAAGTAAATGTATATTTTGTGTAACTATTATTTATCCAATAGCCACATGAATTTTATGTTTGTGTGGCCTTTTGTAATATTTAGTCACACAAAGCATGTTTGTTTTAGGTATTTAGTCACATACAATTAAGCAAAAAGTGGCCAAAATGTTAATAAGTGTGACCATATGGTGTTTAAAGTTTATTAAATGTGTATTTTGTGTGACTATTGATCATCCAATGATCACATAAATTTTATGTTTGTGTGACCTTTTGTAATATTTAGTCACACAAAGCATGTTTTTTTTGGGTATTTAGTCACATACAATTAAGCATAAAGTGGCCAAAAGTGTTAATAAGTGTGACCATCAACGAAAACACTAAACTCACCCTGTGGCGAGTGATACCAAATGTCGGTAACCCAATATCACTTTCACTTCATTATTGAAACAAGAAATATAGATGATAAGATAATAAGAAGAATTTTAGAGAGAAGTTAGAGAGAGAAATAAGGAGAGAAAAAATGAATAGTTGATTAACTTGCAAAGATTACAAATGAGACCAACCACCTCACCTTCCTTGGTGAGGTGTATATGTATCCAACTAAAAGACTTTCATGCCTTTAGTTATTCTACGGGCCGAGCTCGGGTTTACTTGGGCTTTCGCCCGATACACATAACCGGTTATATTACATTAAATGAGCCCGTTTACCCGTTCTAGCCTATTACAACGTTACATATTAAAATGCCGAGTCTTAATATTCTAAATGAACGAAGTTCCGTGTTCGACTCATTATTTGAGGCTAACACATTATCAATGGTTCGTGAGGGTAAGATATTCAATAAGTAAATGGTCATATTGAGTGCTTTAGTCCAATAATTAGGGGGGAGTTAAGCTTGAAATAGTAATGTACAAATAAGATTGTCGATGGTTCGGATCATCCTTTCGGATTTACCATTGTGTTAAGAGGTACGTGGGTAAGAAAAACGAAACTGAATACCATTATCAACAAACAGTTTATGAAAGGCTTGGTTGTCAAATTCACCACAATGTTCACACTAAAAAGACTTGATTTCACACTTAAATTGATTGCGAACAAATTGACGAAAAGATACAAATTTGGACAAAACATCAGATTTATTAACTAACGGATACACCCAAATATACTGTGAATAATGATTCAAAAATAAAACATAATACTTAAAACCAGAAAGACTCGGATTTAGGGAAGTCCACAAGTCCGAGTGAACAATGTCAAAACAAGAATGAACTAATGTAGAAGAACTAACAAATAGAAGCTTCATGTGTCTGCAAGCTGACAAGCATGACAAAGAAGGGAAAGTTTCTCTTTATTACACGAAACAGAATTACTGGAAAGAACACGACGTAACACTTTACTTCCTGGATGTCCAAGAAGTTGGTGCCACGTATATTGACTAGTGAGGAAAGCATGAGGAATGTTGGAGGGCTTCGTGACAGGGTAAAGATTGCTAGTACTATTACAGCGGGGCAGCACCCGTCAAGTTAGGAAGTCCTTAACATAAAAACTAAAAGCGTCAAACTCAATAGTAAAACAATTATCATGAACAAACTGACGAACATACAACAAATTTTTAACAATATTGGGAGTAATAAGAACATTGTGCAAATGAAGATGATGATGGGAAGTAGGCAAAATACTATGGCCAGAGTTGATAACGGGTATAGAATGACCATCACCAACTGAGACAGACGGATAAATGCACTTATTAAAAATATCACTAAGACTAGAAACAAAATCATTAAGGTAAGAACTCGCACTTGTATCCATGTTCTAGTTACCCGGAGCCGGATCCTAAAGAGTAACAACATTAAAAGCACTCGGTATGATCATCTCTTGACCAGGAAGTGAACCCGAACCTCTTAAAAATACATGCTGGCCCAGTTGACCAGTTGACTGACCTGGTGGAATGGGCTAACCCGGTTGACTAGACAGGCCTGTTTGATTGGGCTGTCCTGGTGTACTGGGCAGAAAGCAAATCTGGATCGGCTAATATGGTTGTTGGACCAGAAGAAAGGGTTGCTCGGTCTATGGATAGTAAGCCTGTTGGACCAAGGAATAATAAAAGGGCTGGGCCGGTTAGGAAGTACCATGAGTGATAGGTCCAGTTTGTAACGTTGTAAGATAAGCCATAGGAAGAGATTATTATTGGGGGTTGGCACAATAGACTTAGCACAACTTAAAATATTAGCATCAAATCCAAGTTTAGTCATAAGAGTTTTCAAAGTTTATATATCATTAATAGGGATCTCATTAGACGTCTTAGTACCACAAGAAGGTAAACCATGCACCCCATTATGCAAAAATTTGCAATACTCTCCAAAACAACACGCACCCTTATTAAAATTGAAGCATGGTTTATGTACCTTGTCCGTAGAAGAAGAAGGACGTCATGTATTGGTACTGGTGTTAGCCAACAAAACCAAGGGTGACGAGGATGTAGAATCAACGAAGGTATCTTGAGCCCATGACTGTAACCTCATCTCTTTGGTGGTGAGCATAGAACGAATGGTTTTAAGATCTGGGAAGAATTCTCTATGAACAATAATTCGATAAACATTGTCATACTTAGAATGTAAGCCCTCAAGAGCAATATTTACGATGTCCTCATCGCCAAGAGGCAACCCAAGACCTTCAAGACGGAAGTAATAGACTCAATCTTCTGAAAGTACGCATCCATACTCAAATCACCCAACTTTAAAGACCGTAACATTACTTTCAAAGCAAGAGAGCGAGTACGCTTGTTATCTTGAAAAATATAAGCTAATAGATCCCATGCCTCTTTAGCCATTTGAGGTTTGGCATCAATAATTCAAGACTGAAGTGGTTTTGCAAGGGTGGTAAAAATCCATAAGAAAACAATGTTGTTAATCTCAACCATTCTTCATCAAGAAGGGGGAGTTACTAGATTCGATTTCGTCAGTAGATTGTTTCCCTAGGATATGATTCAAAAGCTTTTGACCTTTGCATAGATGTTGGAAAAAATACTCCCATGATGAGTAGTTTATCTCATCGATGTCCAACTTAATGGGAATAAGGATGTGAAGATTTTTGATAGCTATCAGTTTGTCGAATAACAGTAGAACAGGGAAAGGAGGGGCAGCAAGACCAGTCATGATGATTGTATAGATTTAGGGTTCGAACTTCTTTAAAAGAGTAAAGGTTATGCCAAAAAGAAGGCAATTAATAGTAACAAACAAAGAAACACAACATCAATATGTAAACCTATATCAAAAACAAAAGCCTTCGACTGGTTATTGGAGAACACAAACCAACAGTTGAATGATAAAACAATACTTGTCGACTAGTTGTCCCAGAGCTAACGATTGATGAAAAAAAATAATTCTAAATTCGACTGGCAACCACACGTACCAATGATCAGCGGAGTTAGGGTTTATTTGGAGCGAGTTTTAAGGGGAATGAGCGATCGGCCGGTTTTGGCTCTATATGTAACACCCCCAAAATCAGATTGCGGAGGAAGGTACCCAGGGGTGCTACTTCATAGCACATAGTACAAGTTATAGAAAATGACCTCTAAATGAGACGTTTTGAAAAATTACACATTCGATATATATTAAAACATCAGAGTTCATAAAAGAGAGGTCCCAACAGTTTAAACATTTCCTAACGCTTAAAAGAAATTTTTTTTGAATTGTAATAATATTCAGAGTCTTCAAAATATGTCGTGCGACTTCCTTCCAGGACAACAGGTTAAAGACCTAAGATAAACATGCTAAAAATGTCAACATAAAGTTGGTAAGTTCATAGGTTTAAGTAAAGTATTTATGAGATACCAAAAGTGTTTAGTGACTACTGCTTCACTCACAGTACCATGAAAAGTGTTTTGTGACTATTGCTTCACTCACAGTATCATGAAAAAGTATGTTGTGACTACTGCTTCGCTCACAGTATCATGAAAAGTGTGTTGTGATTACTGCTTTGCTCACAGTATCATAAAAAGTGTGCTGGGACTACTTCTTCACTCATAGTATCATGAAAAGTATGTTGTGACTACTACTTCACTCATAGTATCATTAAAAGTGTTTAGAATTTAGTTACGTTTAATAAAAGTAAATGCCGAGTTTAAACAAGCATGTAAATGAGTTTGTAACCGAGCCAAAAAACAAGTTTGTAAACTAGCATGTAAACGAGTTTGTAAACAAGCATATATTCTCCCACAAAATAGTTTAAAACAAGTAAAATAGGGGCTATGAGACTCACCTTAAGCCAAACAATGAGTGAATAAAATAGTCAATGAAGGTAGAATAATAATCGACGAACGAAATACGAGCACAAAATTCTAACCGCGACCTAAAAGAATAATGACGCGGCTTAATGCAAGATAAAGGAAAAATGATTCACAACTATTTTTAGAATTTCAACATCACCCGCGTATGCTTGTTTCATACTCCCTGCGTCCCAAAAATGTATCCACCTTACTATTTATGTTTTTCCCAAAAAAAAGTGTCTAGTTTTTATTTTTGGATAGTAATAATACTTGTTTTTCTACTTTACCCTTATAATCAAAACATGCATTAATTACTCATTCCTAATTTATATATTAACTATGAGGGTAAAAATGACTTTTTATCAATCAAAACTAGCATTAATTACAAATATCATAATTTGTCCAATTTTTGTTTATGGATACTCTTATTGGGACGGAGGGAGTATTTTAGTTAGTCAAAACGTGATTTTGCAAATTATAGGGTTTTATGTAACATTTCTCAATTTCAGGTCATTTTACGACTCCTATTATTCGTCACTATTTATTTTGGTACGATACGCGTTTACTTTTAATGTAACTTTTA
>BQNB010191290.1:0-11710 GCA_026074375.1 Tanacetum coccineum | reverse complement strand
TATAATTATCAGTCGAGTATAAGCATGCGGCTATGAATCTGACTTGTCCACGTCTAGCTGCTACTACCATTAGGAATACCTGCAGGTTTAGGTTTGTGATAATCAACAGTTATAGATAAAAGTGTCTTTGTCACTTCATCGAAGACGATTGTAATAACTACGGTTCTCCGTTAATCAGTATAAATATTTCTTGTGATTAGATAGAATTCTAAAGAATCTTCTTGACAGGGTTTCGTAGTTGTACTAGCCGTTCTTATTATCGGAGCGTCTCAAAGCAGACAACACGGTATAAGTGAACCAGCGAGTTACTATCTCATTGATTGAAAATAAATAATTGATTGAAAATCAATCGAAGTGTCACTTTACCAAAGTGTTTTTGTGACACATCTAGAGTTTTAAGCATTTCAAAATTCATCAATCATCAATTCATATACTGGAACAAGTTTGATTCTATATAGATATGTACATCATTCTTTTAGGTGTCACAAGCTTGATTGTACTGTATTGTACAAGTCTCCTACAAAGAGTTGTTTGATTTTGGCTAATGCATGGATTTCCCATCTTCTATGTTGATTACTTAAGTATTCACTCGGATGTTCTAGTAAAATACAGGATATGTGTAGATTTAATTTATATCTCTGCTTTTTTTTTCACATGGGTGAATAGTAGCAAGCATAATTTTGACAAGTGTCCTAATGAGATTTATGGATGATCTCTTTTGGCTCTAGACTCAATAGTGCACTTTGGTTTTAGTGATCGGAGGCTGGAGCAGACTGCCACCTTTTCAATACCAACTAACTCGGAGTGAGAAAGTTGATAGAAATGCGTGTAATCTCCGTGAGAAATGAAACAGAAATATTTTGAGAGATTCTGAGTGGCTAGGGAGGGTTGTGCATTGCATCACTGGGTCCATGATGTCAGTCTTCAATGTCAACAATCATCTTTGTGATTCTTGACAGCAGATGTATTGACCCGGTTTCTGCCTAAGTGTAAGGAGGGCTTCTTTCTTTTCACCCTTTATCTTAACTTTTCTTTTTAATTCTTCAACCCCTTCAGCGCTTACCGAGACTTCATAACTAGTACCTTGTTAGGTTTGTTCTAGTACTAGCTCCATCTCAGTCGGCACTTTTCCCTTATTCTCACTTTTACTCCTTTTTTCATACCTAAGGACTACTACACTATCTAGTGGAATATCCATGGGTAGATCCCTCCAGTTCTGGTTGGATCATGGGAATGAATACCTAAACTTAACCACCTTATAACTCCAATACAGTAAATTAAATGGTCGGTCTTTGGTACTTCCACATTTCAGCCAATCACGTAACCATTTGCTCCCCCTTTATATGTGCATCGGTTAATCGAAAGAGTTTAGCACATATATGGGTTAGCATACACTTGAGCTCTTAAAAATCACATTAATAACCATATATTTTAATCACATTTTCTCTCCTTATTAAAAATGTTAAATCTTTTAATATTTTGGATATTATTTGATAAAATATATGCATTCGGGGAGAAGATGTCCAATTATTAACAAGCCGATTATTGGAACATATTAAAGCTCCCCCTCAAATTATAAGGGAATTATATGGTGTTTGAGTACGTTAAGTTGAAAAAATTTGAATTTACTAAGAATTCTTAAAAATACGTACTCAAACACTATATATGCCTAATTATAGTCTACACTCTTTATTCACAAGTTTTATTATATACGAGAAATTAACCTAAAATTAGTTGAGACAAAATATGACAAAGTCATATTGTCCTTTCCAGTAGCCTGAGATCATTCCCGTATTCCCTTCCACCAACGAACTTCTCTAGATTCTGCATCAACCTCCTCTGATAAAGCTGCATGTCTCCTAAACCATAACCCGAGCCCTTTTCTTGTCTAAGTTACTCCATTTCTTCATTGGCAGGTATTACATTCTTATTCCCGCAGCAATGTCATGGAGAGCAGACCGAACATCATTGAGCGTGCCATCACTAAACTTGTGGAGTTCATCAGCGTGCATCAATCTTTTTCTCTTGTATTGATCCACGTATATTATTCCATAAGGGTCTGAGTATGAAGTGTATGCGGTTTTGTTCCTGATATTCAATCTGTATGTGTCGGGTTTAGTGAGATTGAGCTTCTTTTGGTAACTTTCGACACCTAATTGAAGATCTTCCACCCGCTTTTGAATGACAATACGCCTGGTGTACATACGTAATGCCACATTAAAATCATATTGTTAATCAATTGTGAGATTGGTTAGCTTTTGTTGAACAAGTAAAAGTAACATGTCCTCAATGTCTTGTAGGCAAAGTCTTTTGAAATTACATTCTTTAAAAGTATATAGGTTCTGATCATCTTGACGAACTTCAATCTCTTCCAGGTAACCGTAGTCATACTTCTTCATGATTTTAAGTCTGGTTACCGTAATGATTCTTCTTCTGGAGTAAACATCTTTGGACGAAGTCAAGTTACTTGCATATTCGTAAAAGCTTTGGCGTTTAGGACCCTAGTGTGAAGTACTCAAGTAAGCATGTTGATCATATTTCAACTGCACTGGACTCCATAATTCAGAAACCAAGTCTTTGATCCATTTGAGCTCATAAGTAGCAGCCTTTGACTTTGTTACATAAGTTGGGTACCGTCTACTTAAATCTCCACCCTTCAGATATTACAGACCGTTAATAATAAAGTAATTCTTAGGGATAATTTGGCATCCTCGATAATCTTGAATTAACATAAGAGGCTTTCTGAGATCGAACGGATACAGTTTGTTTTCGGGGTTATGCCAGTCAAGTCGTTCAGTTGTAGCTTTGGAACATTCTTCAAGATGGTACTCTAATTCCGTAATACTCTTGCAAGTGCCTTTGAGCAGGTTGAATGCCGGTCCAACCAGAATTTCTTAAGTCAGATTTGGAATTTTAAGCCAATTCATGACAAATGCAGAAGAATCAAATGAAGTATCATTGAGCTCATCAAATGAAGTAGGAGGTTCTTTAGCACTTGCAATTGACTAATCCAAGTCTAAGGAGGTCGGAAGTCAACATGTTGTCTCTTACTCCAATCAGGATCAGGAGTTGGAGGTCGCTCGGGTTTCTTGAACCAGTTGGCTTTGGTAACCTCCTTATCAGTGAATTGTTCATCATTGTCTCCCGTAATGAACTCTTGATCTTGTTGCATGCTTGAGTCTTCAACAGTATGACTTGGCTCCTCTACATGGGTAGACTTGTCGGAAGACATATGTTGAGATTGGGAGGCGTCTTTAGAGGTGCTTCAAGACTTCTTTTCCTTTGACCTTAAATCTTTAGAAGACACAGAATCTTTACTTGATATCCTTCTTTTCGTCCTCAGTCTGATCTAGCGGAGGGGTCTCGATCTTTGTCTCTGTCGTCTTGACTCCTCTTTAATGAAAAGACTTCACCATATGAATCAAAGAGATCTTTGTCAATTTGATAAGATTTGACCAATGCATCATAAAGTTCCCTTTTATGGTCAACTATGTCATATGACTTGTTCCTCTCCATCTTGTCTATGAGGATCTTTGTTAGTTCAAACTCAGAGAGTGTTGCAGCCGCCTCATATGAAGAATGTGGTTGAGATGAAGACCTTGTCAAGGCAGCAGCTTCTAGAGACTCAGTGACATTTTTCTCAATAACAGGATTTGCAACATCTAAGATCGCTTAAGGAAGAATCTAAGGTAGTTGAGCATTGACTTCCTCTTTGATAATTGTCCTCACCGTTAAGTCAATAACTTCTATATACTCCCTTTTCTCGGCTTGAGCTTTTTCTCTACAGTAAAAATTATGCGCTTGAATGGCCTTGTTTATCGCTTCTCTAAGTTTGTTATCCATGTAACGATCAACTATAACAAGAATAGGGGAGAGAGCTTGAGCATACTGGTAAACTTGCTTCATCTCTGATAGATCTTTCTCCAAATTGAAGACTCTTTCATTGAATTTGAATACATAAGAAAAATCTAGAAGTGCAGGAAGTAATGTTGTAGTCTCTGAAGCCATTGGTGTCGGAGTTGGTGTTGCTTGTTGTGATAGAGGATTAAAGAATAGGGTTGGTGGAGGATTAGCTGTAGTGGAACTTGATGTGATTTCAGGAATTGATGTTGCATGATAAGCTGAGGTGTCCATCAAAGAAGCAATCTCATTGTCAGCTGGAGATGGATTATCAAGATTTAGAAGCTTGCTTGTAAAGTCGGAGGAGACAGAAGAGCTTTATGTTGGACCTCCAGTCTTCTGTGTGTCAAGAACAAGTGTAAGTGTCACATGATCATCTTCCTCTTCTTGCTCAAATCCTGACTGTTGAGAAACATTTTGTTGATCTGCTCCACCCTGATCAGCATCGGTCATGTCAGCATCTTCGTTTCCTAGATTGACATTCACATCTTTATACAACTCTTTGGTGACCTCATCATCTTCTTCTTCATCCATATTTTCATCTTCTTCAATATTGAATTCATCATCATATTCTTCTTCTTCTTCGTTATGTTCTTTATTAGTCTTATTGGGATCAGGAATCTCATCTCTATCAGATTCCGTCCTTTCGTCATCACTCTCATCACTATCATCACTATCATTGCCATTATTACCATCATTATCATTGTCACCTTCATCACTTATATCATCAGAATCATTTTCATCATCTTTATCTTCATCTTCACTGTCACCCCAAGACTCTTTCTCACTTTCATATTCGTATATGGGTACATCGGGAACCCTTGGTTTAGTAGTTCCTTCATCTGTACTAGAATTCTTTTGTTGTTGCTCATCAGGAACCTTTTCTAAGTGTCAACTCCATCACCTAAGCCCCTTGCGTGAGAACTGTGAAATTGTATCTTGCTTCTTTTGGTAGCCAGCTTAAGTTGTTCAGTTTCAGTTAATGCAACCTCAGATAATACAACTAATCATTTGGCTTTTGGCTTCTTTACAGGTTGCTTCTTCTTGTCAGATTTAGCCACCTTAGCTTTAGACTTGATTCTGGTACCTTTAGTAGCTTGAATAGGTTTCTACTTGGGTGATGTGTTAGGATCAGCTTTCTTTCGAACGTACTTTGGTTTTGGAGCTTTCTCTCTAGAGGCAAAAGCGTAGTATGTCTTGTAAGCATTGGATTTCAACATTGCTTGGTTTGTTAGTTCCTTTGGGAGAATGGTACCATATACTTGAGTATCTTTATGTCTGGAGATACATCTCATAGAAGTAAATGGTGTCATCTCGAATAATGTGCCAAAACATCTTGTTTCTCCTCAAAATAGACTGATCCTTTGACATGAAGTAATCAATGATAATCTTTGTGAATCTAGGATATGACATCTTGTTTGTCTTCTTAGCATCTTTGTTTTATATCTGGATCAGGAGATCTTCCCAGATTAGATACACATAATCGATATTCTTCTTATGGAACATACCCAAAGGATTTGAGCTCAGACAACGAAATCTTCGTCCAATCCAAGTTTCTTTGCCACTTAAGCACTTGTTAATGACGGTAGCAAATGCTCTCCATGGTTGATGTAAGTAGCCAACATTCACATCAGTGGGATAATTGATATCTCCAGAGTGCCTAAATCTCTAATGAAAGAGAGAATATCATGTTCTAGGGTGAGGTCTTCAAACTTTTGTCCTGGAATTTTAAGGCAAAACTGAAGAATTTCTTGGAACATATCAACATCGAGAGAGACTTTCTTCTTGTTTATCATGAATCTGATGGATGACTTATGAACAGCAAACTGTAGCCACAAAATTCTTGCATAGTAAATAGCGCAGAGGAACAATTACAGTGATCAAGAAATGATTGTAGAAAGGCCTATTGAGTGCAGAGCATCCAGCACGACTTGAAATGTAGCTTCTTTTGGTTTGATGTTTGTCTTGAGTCTCATGTTGCATTTCTCGAATTCAAGACGGTCCGCAGGGGCAACAAGAGCATCATCAAAGGCTTTCTGTTGAGCTTGAGTGGTATTCATGTTTCTGCTAAGATTTGACCAATACAGTTTATATATATAACCAATTTTAAATATAAAACACTTATAAGGACCTGTTGCTTGTTGAATAAAATTAAGCTGATGGAGTTATGATATACAATCTAATAGATTAGGTCATTAAGGGCAGTTGCATTATTGAATAAGATCAAATCATCAGAAGGGCAACTTAATTGGGCATAATGTGAAAGGCATTAAGACAACTAAAATAGTGTTTTTGGGAATCCTATTCAAACTAACTTGTAGAGAATAAGGTAACCTAAGACATGTTCAGCTATTATTCGTATGACCGTGTTATATTTTAGCTTATTAACATGTTCTAGGTTGTGTAATGGTAACCAATTTTAATTAGCTACCTAACTTGAGTTTTGAATTGCCTTCAGAAAAAAAATCAAACTTAAGAATCCTTAAATTTCATTGATAAATCGCCTCTTATTGAGGGTTGTTAATTCGTCTCTTAAGTAGGGTTGTTAAATTGCACCTCACTATAAAGGACTGATAAATCGCCCATACTACATATATTTGTTAACTCGCCGTCTTATTTATTAATGATTATTCGCCTCCTTAAATGAGATTGTTAATAACGCCTTTCAGTGAGGTAAAACGTTTTATCTGCCTTTGAAGGGATGTTGTTTTAACTCGCCTGTGAGGTCGTATTAACTGCTTCTGAAGTAGTTGTTGACTAGCCTTTGAAGCGTTGTTAACTCGCCTTAAACAGGCCTGTTGATAACCTCCCCTTAAACAATTTCATTTCCCAAACATGACAATTTTATGTATCATGAAGTGTTCAAAGGCATATTAAAGCTATGAATAACCTTAGGTCATTCTATAAAACATTTAGCACTGTATCTATCAAGAACGATCAACACACCGTGCATTATTTATTCATTTTATACATTCGTCAACGAAACTATAAACATGGAATGGGTTTACAAGGTTCAATCAGTTCAAGAATAGTAAATACAATCGTCCTAGCACAAAACCCACAAACAAATATCAATAAATACCAAAAACCCAAAATTCCGCAAATAAGAATTATCAAGAACACATTCATATGATAACTAATTACAAAACTGTTTTAATCGAGTATTCTACACTCCTAAACAAACAAAACCCCTCATTCAATTTGAGATTTTAATCATTTTTTATTTTGATTAACCCTAATTCAAGATTTAGGGTATTCGAGGTCAATCGTAGATGAAACATTAATTCCTTTGAGATATATGTAGTTTAGGAAGTGAGGAATGAGTTTCAAGTTATACCTTTCACTTGATAATCACTGGAAATAGAGAATGAGAGTTGCCAATCACGTTTGCTATAGGATGATCCTTAGTCCATTTACCATGGTGTTCAAATGGAGTGTGGGTTTGTCTCACATTCGATGATGATCCTTGAGAAGTCGAGTCTTCATGAAGTGGATCATCACGAAAGGATGGTGTTTTTGGTGATTCTCCAAAACCTTGAGAAATGTTTGGAGAATGTTCTTGTTCTTGTGTTGATGGAATACTTGTTGATGGAGCATCCTGGTTAATGGAAGTTGACACAGGAGATTCGGCTAAAACCATAGCTCTCAGAGCAGTAGCTTCTTAAACTGGACAAATAGGAATTGATGGAGAAGTGAAGTATTCATCGAACATAGGTTGAAACAAGCAATCCCAATCATCTCTTAGTGGTGGAATACAAGGTTGTTGAGGAATAGGGTTTGGAACGAGTCCTGAACTGGATGTTGCAGGAGTCATAGAATGAAGCCCGGGTCCTGAACTGAATTGTTCAGAAGCCATAGTTGTCAGCTCATCAAATGTCACATGAATTGTTTCAATAATTTTCTGGGTTCTTTTGTTGTAGATTCTGAACGCTTTCTTTGCGGGCGCGTAACCAACGAAAATACCAATGTCAGCTTTTGCATCTAATTTACCCAGGTCGTCATTGTCATTGGTAGGATAACAGAGTGCACCAAAGACATGAAAGAATGATAAATCCGGTTTCTTATCTTGCATAAGCTCATATGGAGTTTTGTTGTATCGAAGGCGGATTAAAGAATGGTTTTGGGTGTAACATGCTGTATTGATTGCTTCGGCCCATAAAAAATAATGGAGCTTTAGAAAATATTAACATTGTACGAGCAGCTTCTACAAGAGTTCGGTTTCGCCTTTCGACAACGCCGTTCTGCTGAGGAGTGCGGGCAACAGATGTTTGATGCGAGATGCCAACATTTTCATAAAATTCACGAAGTGTTTGATTGACAAATTCGGTTCCATTATCTGTTCGAACATTACGGACGGTGGCATTCAAACGAACTTGAATATTTTTGATGCATTTAATGATGGCGTCAGGAGCTTCATCTTTTGACCTCAAAAATCTGATCCAAGTAAATCTTGAGTAATCGTCAACAATCACTAAGATATAACTTTTCCCGTTAATACTCGCCACACGCATTGGGCCACACAAATCCATATGCAAAAGATATAGTTTCTCCTCGTTAGTGTCTTCAGCTTTGGGTTGATGAGAGGATTTCTTGCTTTTTCCTAATGCACATGCTGAACACAAATGATCTTTATGAAATTTAAGTCTTGGAATGCCTCGTGCAAGACCGTCTTTAGCTAGCTTGTTAAGAGTACCGAAGTTGAGATGTGATAACCGACGGTGCCATAACCAGCTCTTAGTCTTTGACGCTTTGGATATAAGACAGATCAGAGATGTTTTAAGCATGTCATCAAGAGAAATTGTGTACAAATTTGTGTCTTGGGATCCGGAAAGTAGATCAACACCTTCTAAATTACGAATAAAGCAAGTGTTTTTCTGAAATTCGACTTCAAGATCCGCGTCGCAAAATTGACCAACAAAAAAAATTTATGTCTAAGCCCCTCGACGTAGTATACTCTTGAGATAGTAACATTTCCCAGCTGATAGTCACCATACCCCATAATCCTTGCAATATGGTCGTTCCCGAATCTAACTGTACCTAAAAATTTACTAACAAAGTTCATGAGCTGAGAGCGGTTCCCTGTCATATGTTTTGAACATCCGGAGTCTAGATACCAGAGAACAATCTGGACAACCTGTCATGACAAGAGAAGAAGACGATGGAATATCTGTAGCATTGGATCCTGATATGTGTTTATTTACATATCAATTTCCTTATTAAAACGTGCTTAAATGACCAAAAATACATGAAAAATACATTGTATACGTTTGTATTGTGAATTAGACTTTAAGCTCTGGTTTTTGTGTTTCAACTGAGTAGGAAGTGGTTTTCTTAGGAGGCACTACGTTAGCTGAAGTGATCCTAGTTAAAGGGCACGAATTACCAACTATAGTGAAAGTTCTGCCTGTTGGTTTCCACTTAAGTCCTACTTCAGTGAATACATGACCCGTAGGTTTCCAAATATTTGATTTTTTATGTTTCTTAGCAGATTTAGCATGGCTATTCACATTTTCCACAAAATCAAGAAGATACATATCATGAACACCATCAAACATATATTTCTTATAATTAGCACAAATAGGTTCAGAATTCGCATTTAACAGTGAATGCGTAAAAATAGTACGAGACACGAAAAATAAAAACGAATGTAATAAAAACATTTCTATGGCATTTTGGAAATATAAACATCGATGCTTAACGTAGGATTCGCCGGTTCTTTGTAAACGTCACGTAAATTACAAATGTAAGCCTTAATTTTTCCCGGTTAGTCGTGAGTTCATATCTCAACATAAAATTGAAAAATATATTTAATACTCGAGAATAAAATAACGACCTGAAATTGACGGTTTGTCACATGAGAATTTCATCAAACCTAAATTTCTTGACCTTGTTTTTAGGTGTGACAACAACCTTTTTTCATTAAGTTTAATCGCATTAAGGCATGTATCTCGAACTTATACAAGTAACTCCTGAATTCGTTGGGCATGCTTACAGGTAAAGTATAACTCTTTATCTAAAGGTTATGTTGCTTTAGCTTGTTCGGTTATTTCTCGAAGAATATCAGCTTGTTCTTGAGATTACATAAGGTAATCTATATGAGCTTCCCTATTTTGCAATAACCTAGGAGCCAAAGTTTCTAAGTCTAGCTTGAACATTCCTGGAACAATAGTGTTGGCAGATTGTATTTGTGCAACAATATCAACAATGTCTTTTCCTTTTACTTTTTGTAAATCGTTTTTCAATGACGTTATCACAAAAACCTTATCTTGAATTTGAGCTTTTAAATCCTCATTTTCTGCAGATTTTAAGTTCAGTTTATCAATTAAAGAGTCACTCTGTTCTTTTATACGAACACGTATCTTTTTAATTGAGTCAAACTGCTCTTTAAAAACATGTTTCACATGATTAATTTCATTACAAAGACGCTCGTTTTCTGAAAGTAATTTTGCCACACTATCCTCCAGTTCTACATTTTTTGTCTCTATTTCACAATAATCATACTTGACATTCTCTTCCTTAGACTTTTCTCTCATTGATTTTATAATATCCTTCAACTTACAAATGGTACTGTCTTTGTCTTGAAGCTGAGCTTTCAAATCATTATTTTCAAAAAATTTTGGAATTTCGAGAGCATTTTTATTATTACAAGATTCATCTTTTCGAAAAATTTCTTGATTAAGTTGTATTGACAATTCAAGAGAAATACAATGTTTTTTAAGTTGTGAGTAACTTTTCAAAAGATCATTAAATGTATTTTGTGATTTCAACAGCAGCGTCCATTTGGTCAAAAACTGTCTGTACTTCTATTATTTCATTTAGAAGATCTCTATCAAACACATTGAAGATGTCTTTTAAAGATTTTAGAAATAGAATAATTTCATTGTTAAAAACAGCTTTCGTATGTTCAAACCCCCATTCACTTTCTGTACAAGCATCAGGTGTAGTCCTTATCTTCACCACATTGTCAAATCTGGCAAGGTGAAATTTAAGCTTTTTAAGGCTTTCATTCACCAAGCTAACCTTAGGAATTTCCTTAGGAGCTTCTATTTTGAAAGAGGATGCATTAGAAGGTTTACTGGTAGGATTGGACATACGCAACCAGAAAGCTTGTTCAGCCGACAATTCTTGTTGTGAAGTAAAACGTTTCCCAAACAGAGTCAAACTGGGCGAGGTGGAATTTAAGCTTTTTAAGGCTTGCATTCACCAAAATCACCTTAGGTAGTTCACTTGGAACTTCCACTTTGACAGGTGGTGGATTAGAAGATGAAAGTGTTAGATTGGATAAACAAAACCTAAAAGCTTGTTCACCTCCATTTCTTGTTTGTGAAGTAAAAACGTTTTCCGCAAAATCTCAATAGTCTATTTAATTTTTCATAATTAATAGGTTTATGAGAAATGTTTTTATTAATAACCTCTGGATCCTTTGCTTTTTCAAACATTTTTTATCGACACTCTTCTTCAAAATCAAAGTTTCCTCATCATCAATCATAGGCATAGCAACATGTTTAGCAAAAATAACAATACCATCATACAAGGTTGGTTTAATCCGTTGAGCTTTCTTAAGGTGAAACGAATTTTGATAACCTAAAGCTTGTTTGTGAATATCATCATAGAAAGCTTGTGGCTTAGTTAACATGTGCAATGTTTGAGCAGATTGACCCACTTTAAAAAGAATATTATCAAGTTCCTTTATCTTCTTTTCCAAATCAATTTTGTTTTCCATAAATTTATTGTGAGAACTCGTATTTTATGAAGGTAATATTTTATTTCAATTTATTGCTCGTTTAATAAAATAATGGTTTATTATTCC
>BQNB010191289.1:0-11710 GCA_026074375.1 Tanacetum coccineum | reverse complement strand
ATAACGACCACTTTTGCGCTACATTACGTTTAGCTAACGGTCGATAAGAATGTCAAACACAAGCAACTCAAAAGGAAAACGTGAAACATATCATGTATAAATTTATATATCGCTTCAAATACAGAAACTAAAACCCTTAACATTGTATCAATATATTACAGGTTGTGCATTAACTCAGGTTCAGTTATAACTATAAAATAAACATAACTTATACACAAGCGTTTTAACACATTACATACTTATTACGAAGCACTTTCATTTTCCTTAAAGACCAAGCCCGGTGCAACGCACACGTCGGCATGCCTCGTATTATTATAAAAGGTTGACTTGAATATGATGAGGCTGACCACTTTTCTCAACATGTATCTATTATGATTTTTTGATCGCTAATAATCTTGGTTCGTGATTGTCAAATATTATAATTTGATTTAGTATAAAGTGTCTTAATATTTTAAAACGAAGTTTATTAAACGTTAGAATAAACTATATGGATAATGCAATTTCTAGATGTTGCAACATGGGCAGTTCGGAGGGATATTAATCAAAATGCTTGGTAGTGATGGTGGTTAGGAGGCTTGATGATGGTGGTAGCGGCCGGTGGACTTGAAATGTAAAACTTAACGGATGATCGTTAAATATTTAACAAAAATACTTAAATTGGTCAAAAAAATAAGTTGAACGCCTTTTTATGCAAGAAAAAAAGTGTGATACTTTGATTAGGAATGACCCTTAAGTTGAGTACATTTTTATGCCATTTGCTCAATTGTAATTCAGTCACTACAATTACATCAAGTGAGGAAAGTCAGATTACATAGGAAGTTTGATGAAAAGTTTTGCATTACGTTGTAATTCAAAATTGTTATACTTTAAAACATCAGTATTTATAAATTATTATTGTTGTTGTTATTATTATTATTATTATTATTATTATTATTATTGTAGAACCGTAAAGGGAGGGGTGAATACGGTTTTCTTGACTTCTTTGAAGTTTATAAAACTTCAAGTCTCGAAAGAGCCGAGTGGTGTGATGATCTACTTAGCAAAGAATCAATAAGTAGATAGAGATATAGAGGAAGAAAGACACCACAATATATACTGGTCCGGGAAGAGGGGTTTAGTCCTTCCGTACGTCCAGTTGCGAATCCACAACACATATACTATAATAGTATAATCCTTATGGTGGACTCTAAACCGTATTACAATTTAACTCCACCGATATGCACAAAGATCGGCGCTCACAAAGAAGAGTTACTACCTACAGTATTCCCCCCTCGGAATCCACCCCTAAAAACTCGTGATTTGACTTACCCTCTAGGATCACTTAAATCGACTAGGACCACTAAGAACTTCACATTGGAATTTTACCAAACCCCAACTAGATCCCCAATGATATAGGCTTGATCACTAAGATACAAGACTTCCCTTACATACAAATTGAATAAAAAGTTGATTGTTCAAATCAAGTCATAACCTAACTTAGAGACTCGATTTAAAAGAAAGGGTATGAGAAAGAAGACTCTCGACAAAACACACAAGTATGGATCAGGTACTTGTGTGGCTCTCGTGCGAAGATGTGTTCACTTCAATAGAATGATGATATGAGAAGATTAGAACACTTTGATGTTTAGAATTAAAGGATAGGAGAAGAGAAAAGTTAGGAAGAAAGAATGGCAAGAGGTGAGGAATACAAAGGCCAAGGGTGGGTATTTATAGGCCAAGGATCCCAAAATGTGATGTGGAAATCGTAGAGAGGGGGGGTGAATACGTTTTCCTTTTAAAATCTTAAAAATGTTTCGTATCAAATCACCGATCAAGCGTGATATAATATGAAGAGTGTTTATATAAATTCTATGTTGTTTTTTAGCATACATAACAATTATAATCTAAACAAATCATCAAAGCACGTAATAGCGGAAGCGATAACAAATCAAACATTGTGAAGTATTAAAAGTGTTTTGCTTATCCGATAAAGTAAAGAGAGAAAAGAATTATCGAAAGGGGTATTTTAGGTATTCGTCAAGTGGTAACTAGCCTAGTTGGGATCCAACTAAAGATTAGAAATGGCTAGTTAGAAACCAAGGCATATCATGAAGATTCCATTACTTGGTAAGAAAGGGGGAGAATTTGAAATTTAAATTTCAAATTCATTTACACACATGTTGGATAAGGATGAATAAGGTGTGTATTAGTTGTCATTATGTGATATGATATAAAGGAAAGGAGCCTCTTGATATTGTTTGAAATAGAGGGTGAAGATGTGAAGAAGAGAGGTATGTAGGATGGGTGATATGGCAAGATCAAGGGTAGAGATTGGAGTGTGCCTTGGTTATGAGTGAGAAGAGAAATGTTAGTGAGAGGAGTTTGTTAGTTTAAGAAAGCCTCAATCTAGTGGTTGAGAAGAGAAATAAGAGGAGTTTGGATTAAGAAGGGGCTTGGTCAAGAGTAGAGGGTTTTTTTTTTTTGAAAGTGTGTTTGTTGTGTTAGTTTGAGAAGCAATCTAAGGGTTGAAAGAAGGTGTGAACTTGGATTGGTGACATGGCTTGATCAAGAGTAAAGATGAAGAAGTTTGTGTGTATGGTGTAATTTGAATTATTAGAAAGAAGGTGAATAGAAATATGTAGTGGAGAAGGTTTTGAAAAGATATGGGATATATTGGTTGAGAATGTAGGAAAAATAGAAGTACAACAAGTACAAGAGGAGTACATTGTGTAAGGGAATGTGAGTTGGCAATATTGAGGTTTATTTGGTGAAGGTTTATGTGAAGGACGTTTTTTATGTTGAAGAATGTTAGAGATAAGATGAAGTTGATGGAGTTTAGGATGAACATCAAAGATTGATTTGGGTACGATATAATCACATTGCCAATAAGAATAGAAAAGAGTGAACAAGTTAAGATTATGATAAGGAAATACAGAAGAAGATGTTGAGTGTGTGTGGAAGAATGAAATCACTATAATTATTGGGTAAGAAGGATAAACAAGTGATTAGATAGAATGGGTTGAGTGTATAGAGGAAGTAAAGACTTGTACATGTGAGGAATACATGTGAGTTTGTAAAAACATTTATATAAGGAAGTGAGAAAAGTCAAAGTATGATTAACTTCCAAATACCACAAACTCAATTAGTCATTTAGACTTTAATCCATGATAATCAACAATAGTTGATCACTAATCATCTTGATGCAAACAAGCTAAGTGATTTGCATCATAAGTAAAGCATATCCCATAATGGGAAATGATGCGTTTATGAAAAGTGACCTTTGACTTAGTTTGACCAATAAGGGAGTCAAACCCGTTACATGATTAGGATCAATTATAAATCCGAGCAACAATGGATTTGATCATTCATCATTTTGGTGCAAACAAGATAAGTGCTTTGCATCATATGTAAAGCATATCACATGACGAGAAATGATGCATTTACATAAAGTGGCATTTGACTTGGTTTTACCAATACGGGAGTAATGCCCGTTACAGATATTAATACACATAAATTCCATATTTAAGGTCAAATGAACACTTTTGTTTGTTTGTATGTTGAAAACACGATCATACTAGGTTTATAAAGAAGTCTCAGCCTTGGCTAGAGGCGTTCGATAAAAGATTTGAGTTGGCATTTTATGGAAAAACTAGAGGATTTTTTTTGCTCTTCTCTAAGTCTAAACTTTATTTGGAATGTTCCCAAATGCTCAAATGTCATGTACATACTTTTATTGAAGTATATCATCATGAGATCGGTTAATCGAGGAAAGCCACATGGAGTCTAAACCGCAAAACAAAAAAAAAAAAAAAAAACAAGAACAAAACAAAAAAAAAAAAAAAAAAAAAAAAAAAAAAAAATTTCTGTGTGGCGCCATGGCCACGCGTAGATTATGAAATCGTTTTGCGATTTAAGTTACCGTTTGTGATTTTACATTTTGCGAATGTTTATTTCTGTCAGCGTAAAACATAAAGGAGATCATATTCAATGTTGCACCAACAATCTCCCCCTTTTTGATAATGACAAATAAAATTTCAGAAAGCAAATAAAATTACAAACATAGCGAAGAGGAAGATCATCGTTGATGAAGTTCGCGTCTTGATCTTGGCCTTGTAATTTGGTGAAGCTTGAACATTGTCTTCACATTATGAGTCATATAGCTTGTATACATCCTCGTGAACGTATTTGCTCTTTGCTTCTATCATTGCTTTCTTTTCTCGATCATTAAGCATCAACGTGCATTCCTCTCCCCATTTTGTCAACTAAAAAAGGAGGTATCTTGTCTTTAAGATGAAGGTTTGATATCTTTTTAAAAAAAGAATATAAGATACCATTGATACATGCTCCCCCTAGATTGTTCTTCCCCTTGTTTTAAGCGGGATCCATAGGTCAAGGAGCATTACCTTCTAAAGTGATCTGGATACAACTACAACAAGTCAACACAAACAAAACAAGCAACAAAAACAAATAACACATGTGCAAGTCCCAACATAGGTTAGCTTACCCATTTGTAATCTTAGAAATTTGGATGAGTAGCAAATGCGTGGATTAATGTGACTTTGTACATTGTTACATTTGTCCATATACATATTTTAACATTTTATATGTATAGTTTTTCATGACTCTAATTACTTTTTGTTGAGCATGCTTGGACAATTTTATCATAATTCATCTCATTTTATTTTATCAAAGCAATATAAACTAAGAAACATTCAAGCATTTTATTTCATATAATACATGCAACACACAACATATATTACACATCATCTAACTTTTACAAGGCAACCTAGAAAGCCTATACTACTATTATTCTTGCAATGCTTGAATCAATCCAAAGACAACACTAGTTACTATTATCTTTCTCAATTCATTCTTCATTAATGTCTTGAATAGCAATGCCCTCAACGATCGCCGTTAAAATCTTAAGGTTGTTGTTAATGAGCATATGTATCTCTCGCATTTCCTTGCGAATAGCATACATGCTTTCTTCCATCATATGTTGTACTTGACAACATACGCACTCTTCGACATGAGCGTTTATGATAATTTTCTTTAAGCTCACAAGATATCTATTACCTAGGAATCTTACAACAATACACAACTTGAGAAATGCCTACAAATGTCTATATCACTCCTCCTATGTTGTTCCTAAGGGTAAGACGCTTCTTCCTCGGGTGTCATTGATGCGTATTTTATTTTAAAATATATTTTTACCAAGTTTTAAATTTATAAAACTCGATCTACCTGACAACGCACTAACGGGCAGAGAATCTGATCGTGGGTAGTACAGAATGGTAAATCCGAGGTCGTCCCAAGAGCTAAGTTGTAATTAGTTTTAATTTGAAATGTCACGTTTATAAAATGGGTTTTAGATTTGAATTGAAAGGAATTAAAAATAACAATAAATTAAATAACTAGAAATTAAAAGAGTTTGGAGATATCAAGAGAGAAAACATGCTAACCTAGGGTTACTTCATTACCATTGTTATGAAAACACATTCTGTGGCAATGTTAAACTATGGTTTCATTAGCGGTTTCTAAGATCGATAGACTTGAATATGCATATGCAGTCTATCCTATACTTCCTGCGATTCCGAATCAGTCCCAAATCGTCTTGGAGGTAGGCTATCTAGGTTGTAGTGATTAATCTTAACTATTCTCAAAACATATCTAATAACCTATAAAGGTTATTAACCATATCTGAAAGAGTTCATGTGATTTTAATAAGATTATTAATTGCATAAGATCGATGACCGTTAGTTCCTACACCAGTAAGAGAGTTAGTAATCCTCCCCTGATGTACCCGTTGGACCCAATATTGACCAGAATAATCTAATTATGGGCAAGCCAGTCCAAACCCCCCATACTGCAAAACCCAGGGTTACATGATAGTCAAGGAATATCTAATGAAACCATAATCTAACAGGAAACAAACATCATAACAACAGTAATTACATAACTAGGCCAGCACTTTAAGTGCTTAGCCGCTCATGGTAACGGAAACACAACAAGAAATAGAAGAAATCATAGATTGAAACATAATTCTTACAGTATTCGTATTTGAACGATTAAATACAAAAAGTAAGTAAAGTGTGATCTCCCTTGGACTCCAGGTGGAATTCTTCAAAGGTTGGAAGCCTTTGTCACCTCTCTAATTGGCTGTGGAGGAAGTGATGTTGAAATAGCTTGAATGAGGCCTCTATTTATAGTAGTGTCTGCGACTGTACGGCATAACCAATAAAGGTGTTTTATGTCGTACACCTTCATACACGGCAATTCATAATTTAAGTAGTTGTTACGGCATAACCAGATATGGTGTTACGTCGTAACCGATTAAATCACCTTCCAATATGTATGTAGATCTTCATTCCATATTTTGTTGGATTCTAATGGTACGGATCTATAACCATAAGGGTGTATACGCAGACCCCTATCTTGGGTAAGATTTCCTTCCAATTATTAATGTTTGTTTAACGGCGTATCAGATAAAGTGTTACGCCGTAACCATATCCTTGATCTTCGTTACTTGCTTAATTTATGATACGGTGTTTCACCATTTATAGTGTTACCCGTAACATTCTTCAAAATTACATTTTTTTTTTAACACCTTTGACCATTTTCCCTTGGTTTTTCTTGTCATTTTCCTGTATTTTACCTGAAAACTACAAAATGATAAAAAAAATATCTCGTTTTTGAGATGTTTATAGAAACATTTGCAAGTAATATAGGGGGTATTTTTCCACCAAAAGTATTAAAAATTTGATGTTATATCAAAATCCACCACTTGACTTCTCTGCCCTCAATTTTATTAGTAAACCTGTTAGAACATTTCATAAAAAAGATTTCTCAAGAATAACTTTCAAGAAATGAAATCAAAAACTCTTATACAGAAAACATAAAAGCCAAACCCCCACGAAAAGGGAAAAAAAGTCACTCAGCTCTCCACTTAGTCTAAGTGTTTCATTTTGGGGTGATCGCTCTATAGCACAGTCATAGCATGTATTCTATCATAAGCTTAGAAAGTACACAAATCTGCACCAGTTAGAATTAGGGTCTAAATAATCCTTGAAGGTAACAAGGGTAATATAGTTTTAAAGGGTGATAAAGGGGTTAGGATAGACATGGGATACACATTTAATGGTTGTTAATATAAAAACACAAAACAAATAGTCTAAAGTAATCTAAGGTTGTCATAACTAGCCACTGTCCATCCATGGGTCCAAGAGTCTAGGTTCGAAAATCTGATCTTCAATAATGGGCTACTAGCTCTATTCTTCATGAGTATTAGGAGGATTAGTGTAACAATGGGCTACTAGCTCTATTCTTCATAATTACTGAGGTGTCTTGGTGCAATAATGGGATACTAGCTCCATTTTTTATTTTTATTTTGCACCATCTTTACATTTTTAGCACATGGGTAGCTTTTTGTTTCACCCTCTTTTCTTCACTTTCTTCATGATAAATATGCAAATGTTACAGGAGTTTATTTCTTTAATTATTACCCCTGCAACATCCGATATTATACGCACATCCCACACTCGAGATAAACAATGTTGAAAGTGGTGATACAAGTGGGTCTTTATAGATCATAACTGATTGGTCTTCCACGAATGTATAAAATTTTCGTTCCCATTCCCCCGAACCATGGACTTAAGTAGCCAGAGATTTCAACACAAAGATAACTATAAACTACAGGGTAGGTTAAGGCGAAATGGTATAACGATACATATAACATTGGGTGAAAACATATATTGGTTTAACAATGGGGATCTAGGGGTATCCTGCACTAACAATGAGTGCAACAAAAGGTTTTATCACGGGAGGTTGACAAGTCAGTGTAACAAGTCGATAAACATACACATATAGGTTATTTGGGTGATTTCCTAAGTGTTGCCTTCTTGAACTTATCCATTCCTGCTAATCAATTAGGTCTCGAAATGATGTACATGCCAAGTTCTAAAGTCTACAATACTACCGACACACTCAATATTTTGGTGGATTTTTGAGTAATATAATGGAAACGGAGTATTAGGCATAAATCTCACCAAATAATAATAAAGAGTAATGTGCATTCGGCAAAGATAAATTCTAGTTATTTAAGAAAAATTTGTCAAAAAACTTTAAAATTAGCATAATTTTCAAAGAAAACTAGAAAATCAAAGGCAAAACATACGTCAAGTATTAATTCTACTCCCATCCCCCCACTTGATTTGTACAATGTCCCTATTGTACATTAAGGAAATGAAATAAAAATGAAAGAGTAGAATTAAGACATGAAACTCCCTGAGCATTGCTTTGAAATTTGAAATTTGACGGAAATCTTTAGATTATTTCTGTCTTCTCTTAAGCTCTTTATCCCCTGTGATCACAAAACAAACCAAAGCATAAAATCGTTCTACAAGAATTATAAACCTAACTCACTTTCGTAGGAATCACGGTTGCATTTAGCATATGAAACAAGCCTTTTAAACCACTTGGTGGCCCAAGTGGAGGAGTTTAGTCTCGTGAGGGCTTCCAGAGAACATACCCACAAAGTCCATTTACGTATACAAGGTTTAGACATGTTTAAAACTTAAATTTTTAAGAATTCAGGAGGAGGTTACGGCGGTTACGTCGTAATCAAGTGGTAAAAATTTTAAGTTTTAAGGTGTTACGGCGTAACCATGAAATGGTTTACGTCGTAACTGCAGTGGTTACGACGTAAACTAAAGTTGTTACGCCGTAACTGCTGCAGATTCAGCAAAGTTACCACATGATTATGAGTCGAGCTGGTCTCGATAATTGCCTACTAGCTTCTGGATTATGCAAAACAAAGTAAGAAACATGCAAACCAACTAATACAAAATGAAAATTTCATTAAATAAAGGACGGGTTGTCTCCCGACAATCACTTTTGTTTATTAATGAGTCTTTAAATTAGACGCATGCCCCTTCTATGTTACTTTGTGAACATACTTATTGCCCTCTAGCTCTTTCCTAATCATAACTTTAAATCGTGCTCCATTCACACGCCCTAATGGTAGGGCTTCGTCCTCACGATCAGTAATGCATATAAAACTACGTCCTCCTTTAAAAGAATATTTTTTTACTTCAAAAGTTTTAACGTTAACATAGGGGGATCGTAGTCGGTCTTCTTGTCTCCACTTTGCCACATTTCATCCTCCTCGTATCCCTCGTCGTGCCATGCTTCATCGGTTTTCTTGTAGTTTTGTTGACATTTTTCACATACATCGTCCAGAACATAACCTTTCTTTCCTATTCTTAAAATGTACTCATTTGATAAATGTTCAATCTCATTATTGAACACCTTGTTATATTCGTCAAATCTCCTAGAATATGGGTTACCAATCTCCCTTGCACATTCTTCGTTAACATGGTAACTATCAAGAATCCATTCGTTGAATATAAATTCGCAGTCGGATTCATGTAGGTTGTTATGCCCTATCTTGATTTTCAGCCATTCCTTAAATGAATAATTGCATGGATGTAGCCTTATAGGTTGCAGATTATTTTCTCCTCGTTCCTGATGTCCCTGTGGTGTTGGTATTGGATTGTTTGTATTGTAAGGGTAATGATCATTCAAGGTTGTCGATGTAAGGGTCCGATGTTTACTAAACTCACAGTTTTGGGCAACCCATTCGTAATACCTTCATTCCCGTATTGTATCATCGATTTTCTGTTGTCCATAACGTACCTGAAGAAAGTCAAAAAATCCCATGTAACTCCCTTTCACGGTGCGTCTTTCATGATCACGAAAACATATCCATAGCCTAAGTGTCCCCTGCTCGTTTACCCCGAAGACTTCATTATATCCAAAGCAGAATTTTAAGTCAGGGTCACATGTCGGCCACATCCCATAATCTTCACTACTTCTATCATCATAGTTTACATGAACGGGTTTGCATACATGCCATCTCTTAACTAATCCTTTTCTATCTGGTGAAAAACTAATTGGTTTTGTTATTTCATCCTGTGGGTTAGGAGTGCCATAGGACCTAGTTCTTTGTTCAAATTCTAAGCATGCAGGGGATTCATAAGAGAATAAGTCTATTCCTATTTCAAGAGGATTAAAGGTTTCCTCCTCTTGTCCAATGTCTACCATGTAAATTTTCTCGATGCACTGGTGAGAATTTATGTTAAATTTAAATTTTTCACTGCCTATTTCGAATGAAATTTCTTCATTGAACACATCGATTTGGGCACGAGTTGATTCAAGGAATGGTCTTCCTAAGATTATAACATCATCAGCCATTTTTATAACGAAATTACACAGAAATTCTAACATCCTAAATTTTACCAAGATATCGATAGTTCCTAGGGGCTCATTAGTTCCTGTGGTATTTTCTATGGTGCTTGTACCTCTGAATTTATCTAAACCAAGGTATTCATAGACCTTTAGTGGCATGATATTATCCTTAGCATCTAATGTGGTGATAGCATAAAAACTATTGTTATCAATATTAAAAGGAAGAAGAAAACTTCCTGGGCTCAGTTCTTTGGGTAGCCGACAGGATGCAGTATTGTTGTCATCTTTGTCTACTTAATTCTTGGTGATGCAAGATGTTTCATTACTTATGTTAGTTGTCAAAGCTTCAAATTGCTTTTTCATGATATCATCTTTCATCTCCTGTTTAATGGACTTAATAATGCTAATTAAGGCATCCTTCATGTTCTCCACTCCCTGCATACTCATGTGTTTTGTTATCTCAGCGTTCAACCATTCGTCAACATCATCCTTTTCTTCAAAGTGCTGAATGTTCTGAGTATACCCATGGTTACTTTCCTCTTGTTCACTCATGACTACTTCATCGTCGGTAATGTATTCAACCTCTTCCACCATATCTTCCGAATCACAAGCGGACTCGGCGCCTGGTTGGTTAGGACCAAAGTAGTGAGCAAATTCCCGGATTGGGTCATGGGTTGGCGTACTTTTGCCGAAATAGGTAGGAAGATATGATTTAGTATTGCTGATGTGGTTCTCATTTACCTTTTTCTCGTATTCCAAGTACTCGGCGATAATCATATCTTCAATCATTTTAGGCGTCTGACTTTCTTGTGTCAGCCTAAGATACTGTTAAATGATGAGATTATCAATGTCAACTCCATCCATGATGTTTCCTGGGAAATATAATGAAGTGAGAAAAGACATGCTTGCAAAAATTCAAATTACTACTAATTTTTAGCTCCCCAACAATGGCGCCAAAAACTTGATGCGTATATTCTTTTAAATATATTTTTTACCAAGTTTTAAATTTATAAAACTCGATCTACCTAACAACGCACTAACAGGCAGAGAACCCGATCGTGGGTAGTATAGAATGGTAAATCCGAGGTCGTCCCAAGAGCTAATTTGTAATTAGTTTTAATTTGAAATGCCATGTTTAGAAAATGGTTTTTGATTTGATTTGAAAAGAAATAAAAGTAACAATAAAATTAAATACTGAAAATTAAAAGAGTTGGAGATATCAAGAGAGAAAACGTTCTAACCTAGTTACTTCATTACTATTGTTATTAAAACGTTTTCTTAAACTATGGTTTCATTAGCGGTTTCTAAGGTCGATAGACTTGAAAATGCATATGCAGTCTATCCTATATTTCCCGCGATTCTGACTCAGTCCAAATCGTATAGGAGGTAGGATATCCAAGGTGTAGTGATTAATCCCAACTATTCCCAAAACATATCTAATAACCTGTAAAGATTATTAACCCTCTCTGAAAGAGTTCCTGTGCTT
>BQNB010191288.1:0-11710 GCA_026074375.1 Tanacetum coccineum | reverse complement strand
AAGTATTGATTGAGGGGAGGTTAATTGTATTAATATGCAACAGATTTTGCACAAATGATGCTTGAAATGGAATGGCACAGCAGCTAATGATGAAATTCAAGTTAGTACTGTTGGCCTACCTTACTACTGGTAAGTATACTTTCTACTGCTGTTATAATTAATACTGAGAGCATTGAGAGAAAATAAAAACAGACAGAGAGAAAACGTAAGCTTAAAAGAAATGAGAGAAAATAAAAACAGACAGAGAGAAAGTGTGAGCTCAAAAGAATAGAGAGATGTGTGAAGTAAAAACAGACAGAGTGTTTCAATGAGTAAAAGAATTGAGAGATACAGTGAGCTAAAAAAAGAGCTTGTGAGAATCAACATTGATGATGAAAATGCCTTTTGGAATGTAATTGAGGTTAAAACTGGTACCTCAAAAGTTAATACTGCTAGGCTAAACTTAGTACTGCTGAAACATTATTTAGTATTGTTAGACTAAACTTAGTACTGTTGGGCTATCGTTAATACTGTTTGGAGCATAATAGATTTTTGGCAATTAAATATAGCCGTTGAGATATTTCTGCCAAATATTTCACTTATAGGGGTCTATAATTTGGATACCTCTTGATATTTCTTTCACTTATAAGCTTTCTTCAAGATAAAGAATCCATTTTATTCAGTCGGTTCAATCAAAACCCTTAAGCGCTTTCTATAAAATCTCAATTAACTTTGCCAAACTCTCATACTCTCATTAACGAACATTCACCCAGAACCCTTATCATAACTCAATCACTAATGGCGAATTTCGAATTCTGCGACAAACACAACATGGTTGCTTATCTAAAGAAACCATCTGGGAGTGAAGGATTCCAAGAGATAGTAGATTTTCTCAATGGTAGTTATATAAGGTATGCTCTTACTAAGAATCCTACTATCTATGTTTCTCTCATCGAAAAGTTTTGGCAGACTGCTACTGTCAGAACAATTGATAATGGAGAATAAGAAATAACTACCACAGTTGATGGCAAAGAATTTACTGTTACTGAAGCATCTATTAGGAGACATCTCCAATTAGCAGATGTAGATGGTATTAGTGTTTTGCCAACTACTGAAATTTTTGATTAACTCTCACAGATGGGGTATGTTTTAACTGATGATAATCTGACTTTTCAAAAAGGCAAATTTTCTCCTCAGTGGAGATTTTTGATCCATACCATCCTACACTGTCTTAGCCCTAACAAAAACAACTTGGAACTATATAAGTAAGGCAATATAGCAACTGCTATTATTTGCTTGGCCACAAACAGAAATTTTAACTTTTCTAAATTGATTTTTGATGGTATGGTGAAAAACTTGGATAGTAAATATAAATTTTTAATGTATCTAAGATTTATTCAAATGTTTTTGGACAAGAACAAAAGATTCCTTAATCCCCACAACTAGAAAATATATTGCTCCTAATTTAACTCCAAAACTTTTTAGCAATATGAAAAGAGGTTTTTCTGGAGAACACACACCTTGTTTTCCAGTATCTAAGCAATTTCAAGCAGAAAGGAGAAGGTTCAGAACATCACTCTGAACCCCAACCACCACCTTGTACTGCTCAACCTACTAATGAAGAACCAATCCCTAATGTTGTATCATCATCACACCAAAAGACTCAAACACCTAGGAAAGCCTTAAACAAGGTCATTGAGTTACATAAAACTAGTGAGCCTATACCCAATGCACGAGATGAGGCTGTCTATGAGGAGTGGGATGACAGAGTGGAAAGGGCTACCACTACTGCTGCTAGCTTAGATGCAGAGCAGGCTAGTGGTAACATTAATAGGACCCAATCTACGGCAATACCTAATGTGCCTCTTCATCAGGGAATTGGTGCAGGTGGTAGTCCCAGGTTCTAAGAAGCGATGAGGGGTTCCATTGCTCATACTAGGTCTGATAGGGTACCTATACTGCCTCGTGATTCACCTCTCCCAAGAGTTCACACACTTGGAAGTGGTGAGAGCAGTATGACACTACAAGAATTGATGGTTTTATGTACAACATTGTCTAAGAAAGTAGAAAGCTTGGAGGCAGATTTGAAACAAACTAAGCAAGTATATGGTGCTGCTTATACCAAGCTTATCATAAAGGTGAAAAAGTTAGAGAAGACTATCAAGACAAGTCATTCCAGAAGGAGAGCCAAAATTGTGGTTTCAGATGATGAAGAGGATTCAGAGGATTCTTCCAAATAGGGGAGGATGATAGAAGAAATTGATCAAGATGCAAGAGTTACTTTGGTTACTCCTACACAGGGAGAAGATCAACCTGAAGATTAGTTGGGAGTTCTTAGTGCAACTAAAGTTCTTGTAGATGCAGCTAAAATAAATGTTCACACTTATACTAGAAGAAGAAGGGCGGTTAGTACTGGTAGTGGTGGAATTAGTACTACTGAAGAATCAGTTAGTACTGCTAGTGCATCAATGCCAGTTAGTACTGCTGGTATGGTTCAAGAAGTTAACATCAATATTCCTTCACCAATTATAGTCAAAGATAAAGGCAAAGGTAAAATGGAGGAATTTGAGGATGAACAGACTAAGAGAACAAAATTACAGCAAGAACAAGATAGGCTTGGTCATGAAGCAGCTGTGAGACTGCAAGAGGAACTGGATGAAGAAGAAAGACAAAGGATGGCTAGAGTTCATGAAGAAGCTCAATCTTTTACTAAAGAAGAATGGGAAAACATTAGATCATGAGTGCTAGTCAGATGTCACGCACTCAATGAAGAATCCAACAAGCAAGAGCAGGTGCCCAAGATACAGTCAAAAGATGACTCCAAGCAAAGAAGCTAGTAAATCATATACACTCAGGAGAAAAGACAATAGTAAATTGCTGCATCCGAAAGCTGAAGCAAAGAGAACAAGCCCATGCCAACGAAACAATTAGATAAAAAAAAAGAATTAATAACATCAAGCACATGGGAAGTCCTAGCCCTGCAGCAATAAAAAGATATTCTTTAGAATAAGACCAAGGGAATCTATGGAAACTACAATGAAGAATTTCAACACTTTTGTACCCATGGAGACTGAAGATAGAGAAAGAGCATCAGAGTTAGCAGCTGGAAGTTCACAAGCAACAATTATTGATTTTGCAGAAGTTGGAAGTTCTAAAAGGGCTGCAGAAGCAGACATTGATCATAAAGGTTCTAAGAGGCAAAAGACTAATGAAGCTTCAGGATCAGTTCAAGAACAACCAGAAGAAGAGGAAAAAGAATTGTCACAAGAGTATTTACAACAAATGATGATGGTAGTTCTAGTGGAAGAATTTTATGTTGAAGCCTTACATGTAAAATATCCAATCATTCACTAGGAGGTCTACACTAAAGAATCTAGAAAATATTGGAAGATCGTCAGGGTTGGTAATCATACAGAAGCATATCAATTCTTTGAGGATATGTTGAAAATCTTTGACATGGATGACTTGGTGATGCTATGTAATTTGGTTAAAGAAAGATTTAGTTCAACAGAACCTACTGATGACAAAGAAAGAGCATTATGGGTTGAATTGAAAAGGTTGTTTGAACCTAATAATGATGATACACTATGGAACTTCAGAAGAAATATGCATGATCCATTGAAATTGAGATATATATTGATACACGTAGGGTTCATTAATTGTCCTACCAGAGAGACGGAAATATAATATTTTCATGCTGGTAGAGAAAGAATATCCATTGTCAAAAGGAGTTTTGACTTTGATGTTGGTTAACAGACTGTTAGTAGAACAACATTCAGAGATGGCAAATGAGATTCTAAGGAAAATCTTCATACAAGCAAACAGACGAAGACAATAAAGTGTTTGAAATCATCCTCTCATCACAGATGGCTTAATTCAGAGAAACATGTAGATTTGAAGGTAAATCACAAGTTTAGGGGAGGATTGTTGGGAATTAAACTCATACACTTAGTATTGTCAAGCCAAAGACTTAGTACTGCTCAAGATTACAACTGCCAATACTAACAAGTAAGTACTACTAGAAGAAGGTTAGTACTGCCAGTACTAACTTAACACTGCTGAAGGAGTTAAAACTGCTGCATGAAGACTTAAGACTGCTAAAGGGATGAAAGACGTAATGAAGTGATAAGCAATTGACTTATTCAGAGTAATATTTTATTTTAGTTAAGAAAGATATGCACATAAGAATTAGAAATGTAGAAGATCAGTTTATCTAGTAAAAGGACTTCCTTGGTGAAAATTAAAGGGATCCTATGTTTAAGTTTGTTAGGTGTGATTCAAAGAGTTGCTGCATAGCTTCAAGTTGTAAACCCTAGTACTAAGACAAGTTACTCGTGATTATTGATCTTAATAATATTGAGCTTTTTGTTACAATCTTTCTTCAATCATATTACTGTTACATTCATAGTTCTCTAAGTATTAAAAGTAGATTTCTGCATACTCTTTAATATACACACAAAGTTTCTACCATAGTTGTTTTGGATTTATCCAAAGTAACTTAATCTTTACAAGCTAAAGAATAGATCTTAAGTTGGGATCAACACGTAGGATCTTCTAACACAGATGTATTAGATTCACCATGCTTGCTTGTTCTCATTACCAAAATGTCTCAAAGCAGATAACACGGTAATAGTGAATCAGATAATTACTATCTTTCTAATTAATTCATCAATTCATTTACTAGACCAAAATTAATATACAGTTATCATAAGCTTGATTCATATAGTATCTTGCAAGTCACCTACCGCAGAGCTGTTTGAGGTTGACTCTGAAAGGATTTCTATTCGTCAACTATGAAAAAAAAAAATTTTAACTAAATGAGTATCACTCTAAATGTTCTGGCAAGATCTTAAGGATAATGCGTAGGACTCTTTGATACCAAATGTTGTTTAAGGGTGAACAACAAGTGTTATACATGGTTTGTGTCCTAATGAGATTTATAATGATGATATCTCTCAGCTCTAGACTCGATTTATGCACTTTGGTTTTAGTAATCGAAGGCTGGAGCTGACTGCCACCTATTCAATATTAATAATATCGGAGTGAGATGTCAATAGATAACGTATGTATCTCCGTGACAAATGAGATAAGTCTCTTTTTAAAGAAACTTGAATGGCTGGGAAGGGTTGTGCATTGCATCACTGGGTCCATGACGTCTTTCTTCAATACCAATAATCATCTTTGTGATTTTGATAGATTATTTATTGACCCGGTTTCTGCCTAAGTTGTGTGGAGGGCTTCTTTCTTTTCACCCTTTATCCATACATTTCTTTTTAATTCTTCAACCCCTTCATTGCTTACCAAGACGTCATCACTGACACCTTGTTATGATTGTTCTAGCGTTAGCTCAATCTTAGTCGGCATTTTTCCTGTTTCTTATTTTCTCTATATCATACCTAAAGACTGCTATATCTAACTATGGATTGTCCTTGGGTAGATCCCTCTGGTTTTGGTTGGATCATAGGACTTCATACCTAACCTTAACCACCGTATAACTTCATCGACGTCATGAGTTAATTGGTTGTTGGGTATAGACATCGAACCATAAAACCTTTGATACGTACATTTTGAAATACTCCCCCTACACATGTGCTCCGAGATTCGAAATTGTTTTGCACATGAAAGAAAGAGTTGCACTTAGAGTCTTAAAGATCACATTCTTCTATATCACAATTTAATCACATTTTCTCCTAGTATTTAAAATAATAAATCTCTTAGTATTTGAAATACCAATTGATTAAAATTTATGACATGAAAAATTCCGTGGGGAGAAAAATTATACCATGATATTGCATGAATTCATTTTTCTGATAGCTCCCCTTCAACATAGTATGTGGGATACCACTAATTTCTAAAACTTGACGTTATAAGGAAAAAAATGATATGACACCACAAATATGTTGAAGACGGAGTGAGATGCCTTAGTGAACAATGTATATTATTAATTGACATTATAATTTCCACATTTTAATTTCATAAAATATTTTTGGATACATAAAATTGACATTTATGAGATGTACCCAAAATACATTAAAAGGATTTGTTTTAAAAGCTCCCCCACAAAACTTGATCTACATAAATATGACATTTTTAGAAAAATTGATACCACAATTTTTTTTAACTTATTTGAGGAATGGACTGTTGAACACACAATTTTAACAAATACCACTTATTATGGAAAGATACCACAAATTATATTGTAAACAATTTAACATTGAAAGTTCTTTTTGAAAAATTATGTTTAACGATTTTAAAAACCATGATAGAAGACTTCTCTTCTATTTATAGAGTAAGCGCACTGAAGCGTACGCTTCCCTATTACATTCGGGACCGAGTTATGCACTGAAATGTACATAAGTCATAAGAAAATTTAGAAATGACATGTTTTGAAACGTTTAAACTCTTGCTCGAACTTCATTTACACACCCGTGTCAATGTTAATCGACATTTCTAGGTACGTAAATGTTATCGAATCCAAGAGACATGTCGAGAAGATTCTTTTTGGTATTTTTGAAATTTTCTGATTTTATAATTTGTTTTCTAGATTTTATATTTTTGTATTTTCTTTTTCTTGGTTTTATATTTTTGTATTTTCTTTTTTTCAAAAATATTTATAAATCAAAATAAAGAGAGATACAAAAATTTAATATATATATATATATGTGTGTGTGTGTGTGTATATATATGTATATATGTATATACATACATATATATACATACATATATATACATACATATATATACATATATATATATACATATATATATATATATATACATATATATATATACATATATATACATATATATATATATATATACATATATATATATATATATATTCCATCAGCAGAGACAGTTGTTGCTAGAGTTGAAGTAGATGAAGTTGAATCAGGTTGTTGTTGACATTTATCGGATGCATCAGCAGTAGTAACAGCGGAAGACTTTGAAACAACTTGATTTTCTCCATTGAAATATTCGTCGAACGAAGGACCGAATAGACTTTCCAACTCTATCATCGACGTCATGCTTATCATTTCTGCTGTAGGAACTTCTTTGACATTGAGGAGCGAGGCTTGAACCGAGTTGTTAAAACATCATTTGACATTGAGGTTCGAGGCTTGAAATGTTGTGTTCAAACGTCATTATCATTTGATCAGCTGTGAATCCCTTGTAACATTGGTTTCTGAGATTTCATTCTTTTTAGCAACCACACTTTGAGATTTTCCTTCTTGACATTATATGATGTACCTGCACTTAAATCAATACTTTGTTTCTTCTGAACATTGATTGATGTACCTGCACTTAAATTTAGAGTTTGTTTGCATTCATGAATTTTAGAGATATCTACATTGGAACCATTTGTGGATTCACTGTCAGCCTTGCTTGTGCAAGAAGTGAATATCTTTCCCGTAGGAACCCACCTAAGACCAACATTATTGAGAATGTTACCCATGGGTTTCCACCTAAGATCAGATCTAGGAGACTTTTTCTCATACACAGCGGAAGACTTATTATGAGAAAACTTATGTCCTGTGAAGATCTGCCTACCATGTTGCTGAGTATGACTCTTTTGTTCTACGGGTTTCTTACTGTTTCTAGTCTTATGGGATTTAAACTTACGTTAATTCACTTCCTTCAAGAGTTTTGTTATACAAGCATCATGATTTGTATTAAAGACACACTTATGACATGTGGAGCACACAAAGTGTTTGGAATCTGAAAAAGGACTAGTATTCCTAGAGTGATCTACTAGTGGCACAACATTTGACGTTACAGAATTACTCTTAGATGTAGGCAAAATCCTAGTTGTTTTGTTGATCCTAGGTTTTGGTTTGCTACCATTAGTAGTGTTTTGTAGACTAGTAGAAGGCATCACACTAGATTTTGAATTCTTATCTTTTTCTTGTGTATTTTTCTTAGCTTCCTCTAGATAGTGATTATGAACCATGTCATTTGAACTAAATTTTGGCATGTTCTTAGAACTATTCCTAGAAGCACTAGATGTAATCATGTGATAAGGTCTTGCAAGAGCAGATTCTCTTCCTTTAGGCAAGTAGTGTTGAGTGACTAGTTTTGACAAATCTTTTTCCACATTAACTTGGGAGGTAAACCGTGGTTTTGAAATTTTAGGACGTCCAGATTTAAACACAGTCGGTTGTCTCACAACTGGTTGTTTTTTGAGTGGTTGTAAAACTGGTTTCCCCAAGACTGATGGTCTTGCAAACTTAGTATCTACACTATTTCTTTTTAACTTTCTTAATTTGTTTTTCAAAGCAGCAATTGCAAACACCTTTTCTTGAATCTGAGCTTTCAAATCATCATTTTGAGTAATCAAAGAAGTTGTGTGTTCTATAGTCTTAGCTCTCGTTATTTTAATAGAATCATACAAATCTTTGTAATGCTTTTTTAAAGTCTCATTTTCCTTATTTAAATGCTCATTCACTGTAAGTAATTTAGCCATACTATGTTCCAATTCGATGTTTATCATTTCAAAAGCATCAATTTCCTTTTTCATTTTGGCTTTATTACTTGTTTCATTCAAAATTTGACCATGTTGCCCCGATTTTAGAGCTTGATTTTAACATTTAAGTTCAAGAGCAATACAATGTGCTTCCATTCTTGTAAACACTTTTTGAAATTAGGCAATGGTCTTTTTGAGACAAATATTTTCAGACTCGAGAGATTGGTTTGAAAATTCAGTTGTCTTGTTATCAAGTAATGAATCAAGTATAGGACTTTTAACTTGACATTTTCTAGTATACTGGTCAACCCTACCTTCATTAATGATTTTAGGTTGCTCAGTATGTTGTTGTCCTGTAGCAAAGATATTACATTCAGTAGTCAATTGTACCTCAGCCATTGGCTCTTCATCATATATGGGTCTGATATTTGCATCATCAGTATCTGTATCATTCCCTGACCTGTTGCTTGTATCCTACTTTCCAGATTTTGTCCTACTGCTTCCATGACAACCAAACTAGCATCCAATGCTTCTCCTAAATCAAACTTACTTTCTTGCGTTTGCATCTGTCTTTTATTCACCCTTCTATCATATTGTCTTTGATGATGTATTCTTTCAGCAACAGACTTCTTAACATTAGTCATGTGTTGAAGTGACGTTTCTTTGAATTATTTAACTTTGATGCCAGTGTATTCAGCAAAATACTTGTCTGCCATTTGACTGTCGTAATCCAAAGTGAACTGCGAATCGATGAACTTCTGAAACTGTCTATTGATCACCCAAAAGGCTGTCATGGATCCATCTTCTTGAAATTAGTCTTTGTCAAGTTGCTTTTGTAGTTGATCTGCATTGAGAAGCATCGTACTTGTGAAAGTATCATCATCTTGACTAAAGAGTAACATAAATGCCTGTTTGAATCCATGTTCGATACGAGTGCCTTTTAAGTCTTCTTTAGAAAGAACTTGAATGTGTGAATGAGGAGAACAAAAATATGCCATACGTCTCTCTTTTTCTTTTGACATTTTGTATTTTATTGCATTCACATTTTTTGTTTCCATTGTATCAGATTTGTTGTGAAATGAATTACGAATCTTAAGTAGATAAAGTGATGTTGTGGTTTTGAAAAAACAATCGTTGTTGACGTTAACGTACTTGAGTTTAATTAACGATTATTAGTAAACTTGAAATATGGACTAACGGTGTTATTAATTAAAACTAAAGGTCAAAAATAAAATTGTTTGAAAACTGAAGGATTAAAATTAAAATTGGTTTATAACTAAGGACGAATAGTAAACCATTTATTACCTAAGGGTAAAAGTTAATCTTTATTAAAAACTAAGGGTATAAAATGTAAAATTGAAAATTTAAACAATTATTAAAAAATAAAAACTCATGCACGTGACCATCTTCTTCAACCTTAGAACTTGTTACGTAAGGTTTTTCTATTATTTCTTAATTTTTGATTCGTTTAGTGATGATTAGATAAAAATAAACATACTACGATGATCTATGAAAGATCGCGATCTTAATGAGTATAGATTTAAGACCTGCGAAAGATGAAACTCAAAACCGAAAAACCCGAAACTAGTCAAAACAAGAACATGTAACCTTTAAACCTTGTCCTCTTTCAAAGCACTAATCCACTGTCCCTCTAAACTTTACTAAACCGCTGCCTAAGTTCAACTTACAAACCGCTAGAACAGAAAACAATTAAACCGCTGGCAAGATTTTTGACCAAACCGCTGCGGACTTTTAATTTTGACAGAGTTTCGTTTAGATAAGCCTTGATTTAGTGTAAACCGATGGACCTGTAGTCAAACCGCTGTGAATGCACACAAACCGCTGCTTTAGCGTATTATATCAAACCGCTATCAAATCTAAAACGGCAAACCGCTGTGTGAACTAGGGGACCACAGACAAATCGCTATCCGTACGATACTTTTGTTCGTATGCTAAAAGTCAACTAACAAACAAAAACTAATGCTTCTTTGTGTCAAACCGCTGCGATGAACTCCTTGCAAGAAAAATAAGCTTAAAACGAACCAAATAATCTTAATAGGAATTTATTTAAGCTAGGAATAAGCGACAAATAAAATTCAACCAAAAAGCTAAAATATTGAATAAGCCACAAAGAAGTTGAAAAATAAAACGAGAAACGATTTTAAGAATGAAGAAAAAGAATTGAAGCTTGAAGAGATAATAAAAAAACGTGTAGAGATAAGCTACAAAAAGAAAGAAAGAAGAAAAAACTACAAATCTTGTTACCAATTTATTAAGCCCACAATATAAGACCAAAAGTTTGACCCAAACTACAAACTTAGCCAAAACGTAAAAACCATTTAATAAGCTATTTTAAAACGAAATAAGCTAAGAAAATGAAACTACAAAAAACAGAAATAAGTCATGAGAAGTATCTCAAAATAAGCTGTTGAAAAGCTTAAACAACCACAAACTAAAAGAGACACAAATCAATAAGTGACACTTTTAAGAAACTAATAAGCTATATTTTCTAAAAGTTGACACAAAACCACAAAGTTGTGACGATGACGTTTTAAATTGAAATTCAGCCCATATGACAACAGCCCAAAACAAATGACAAATTCTACTTTTTGGTAAATATAAGCTACGGAAGAAAGAAAAAAGAAAAAAATGAAATAAGCTGAAACTTAATAAGCCAAAAATAAGCAAACCAAATAAGCTTAAGCAACCACAAATAATCACCAACTACCCCTTGGCGACTGTGTGGTATATCCTATATCATAACACGGGGTCGATTCTTGGATTTGGCTAGTTTCTAGAGAGAGAAACACTTGAGAGAGTTTTGTAGTGAGAGAAAATATGTTTCTATAAAAAGGAAATAATGACTAGCTTGCCTCTTCCAAAGTTGGAAGAGGCTATATATAGTACTTACAATATACCGGGTATACGTACCCGACTTAAAACCGAAAAACTTACTATTAACTATTAAACTACGAGCTATAATAAACAGTAAAATACACTGGGTGGCCGAGTCTTTTTCTAATATCTAACAATCTCCCCCTAAGGGAGGTCACCCCTGATAATACCAAACTTAATCACTTCAGTCTTTAGCTCGTGGACATTTAATATCTTGTACATTTGGGATAGTGATCTTTTGATTCATCTTATGCTGGTCTTTGACTGTGATCTTGAGCTTTCTTGAGATCGTCGCCCAAACATAATCTTACATCATCTTGTAATGGATCGCCATCTTGTGCACTTGAGAATGAATACATGACATCAGAGTTT
>BQNB010191286.1:0-11710 GCA_026074375.1 Tanacetum coccineum | reverse complement strand
ATCCACCTTTGATACCTAATATGATTTTTATCTTTAGCTTTCTCGAGGTAAGGTTTGAATGCAATTGCAAGAGTCTATTCCATCATTACGGATGTGTATTTGTAGTTTGTCGCCTTTTCTGGAGCATTGCTATCAATTTTAAATTATATGAGTGTGTCGGTAATTTGTTAATTAAATCTTTACGAGACCACAATAGGAATACACTTGCGTGTTATAGACATTTAACTAATTAAGAGGTGATAAAAATATAAATATAAGTATGCAATAATTTTGTTCAAAAAAGCTTTTTAATTAAATTATTTGAAATTTTATCCGTACGAGTTAAAGAGTGTAAATGTTGATATCGCAATTATAATGAAGTGTGAAGGTTGCAGACTTCTAAGTTTGTTTGAGTAGTGTGCTTATTCTAAGTATGGGGGAGAAAAAGTATCCCCAAAGAAAAAGTATCCCTAGAGAAAAAGTATCCCCAAAGAAAATGGAAGAAGAAAGAAAGAAATGTGAAAAGGAGGCAAAGATAAGCCAAATGAAAAAGTGAAGAAAAAGTTATGACATTTACGGATAAGGTGGATTATGATTTCATTATAAACCTTTTTTCTTACAAATATATAAATAAATATCACTAAATAAATTACCCCTTTTGACGTTTATGTTTGGTGCTTACGCAATGTCAGTGCAGTTTAGTTTCAAGCCTATGGTAATTTGAACATTTCATGACTGTGCGTATAAGTGACTTTCGTTTACTATCCATTTCACTAAATTGAGAAAGTGTGAATCAAGCTTACCTATAAAAATTCGTGAGTTGCTTTGTCACGTTATCTAAGCTGTGATCATTAACATGTTTTACTTTTCTACTGATAAAATAATATTTTCGCTTGGATTGCTTAAGGGCAAGCAATAGCTAAGTATGGGGGGATTTGATAACGCTCTAAATATACATAAAATATCCCTTGAAAATGAGTGAAATATGGGCCTCATGAACCGAGTGTGCAAACCTTATCTAGACAAATTTGTAATTGTCTTTATTGACGAAATTTTGATCTATTCAAGATGAAAACGCCAAGTAATTTTCCTCCCCCTGTAAATATGCTTACGCGTCATCACAAAGAGGATTAGGAAGATGAGTATTAAATGAAAATACCAAAACTGATGCGGGGACAATAAATTTTGATTAGGAAAGTATTTAATTCTTAATTAGTTATAAATTTAGGGAAAATGAGAGGTCAAATCAATCATAAATTGTGATTAGGAAAATATTTAACTTTTAATCAGTTATAAAATGATAGGAAAATTGATATGTCTCTACTTTTCTATAAGTATTAGTCTTTTTTCCTTGTATATTTGATATATATCTTTTGGAGTTTGTAATAAAGCTTTTGCTTGTTATTAGCGGTTTTTGCTAAGATTCTCTTAATAATCGGTATTCGTTTGAATCAACGGTTGTTGGAGTTTGGCTGATTATCGGTATTCGTTTGAATCAACGTTTGTTGGAAGAATCAATCCCGACATTCGTGTGAATCAATAAGATCGATTTTGTGTTATCTTGTTTTTTTCACTACATCAGTTGGTACCAGAGCCGAAGTTCCTGTTAAGATGCCTCCAAGAAGAAATAGGCCTCTTACTGAAGCTTATGAGCAAGAATTTGAGCAGCGTGTTATTGGCAAGATTGAGGAGCGAGTAGAATGAGTTTGTTGATTAATGGCTGATCGAATGATTGGACACCGAGAATCTAAGAAGACGTAGGGATCGTAACAATCGGGGAAGTAAAGGTGAAGAGTCAGAAAACCTATTCTGTGAGGGTGACGGTTCATCTTCTGATGAACAACCAGATCAACCTGGACAAAATCAAAGGGAAGATAATAGGCGTTGGGAATCAGGAATGAAAGTCAATATTCCTAAGTTTGATGGGAATACTTTGAACCCCGAGGGGTTCATTGATTGGCTTGTTACGGTTGAAGAGGTGTTTGAATTCAAATGGGTTCTTGAAAACGAATGGGTTTCACATTGATCGCTACACAAATACGTGGCCTAGGCATACGCATGGTTGCATGCAATTGAAAAATGCTAGAGAGGAGAGTTAGAAAGCAAGAGGCACCTAGTCTGGAGGTGGAGATGAAGAAGTTATTGAGGGAAAACTTTATTCCACATAACTACCAACGATTGATGTACCAGCGGTTATAAAATCTAAAACAGGGGACCAAGTTTGTTGAAGATTACACAACCAAATTTTACCAAACTAATTGCAAGGGATTTGTTATCAAGAGACTGATGATCAACTTGTCTCTCGTTACATTGGTGGTCTAAGAGTCCAGATCATGGATTTCGTTAACATGTTTGATCCGGTGACACAATCTGATGCATATAAACGGGCATTAGCTTTTGAAAAACAAAACTGACGGGTTGTAAGTTCATCTTCTCCTGCCATAACAGGAGGTAGTTCTGGTTCGGGTAACGTTACTTCTCAATTTGTTCCCAATCAGACAAAAGTGGGTGGTGGTAATACCAGACCAATTCCTAAGGGGGTTGGAAGTAGTGGTTTGAAATGCTTTAACTGTGGTGAACCTGGTCACCGACAGTCAGAGTGTAAGAAGGCTGGGAAAAGACACTTATTTGTTGATGAGGAATAGGAAGATAATGGTTTGGCGGATAATGATTATGAAGGACCCCCAGTATTTGATGATGATCAATATAAATAAGAGATTGTGAGTGGATTTGTTGGGAAAGAATTTTTTGACAATTATCCAAATTTTCAAGAGGATGAAAATAATGTGTCATTTTCGGGTGTTGTGTGGGGTGTAGAAGAAGAATCGATGCCAGTTTATGATAACAATATTGAAGATCTCATTGAGGAAGAAGAAGGATTTGTCGGGAAAGGAGGATTTGGTGGGGAAGAAGACAACATCGAAGACGTCGTAGTTGTGGCTAATGGTCTTTGTTCTTTGATGATCCAAACTACTTTAAATGCTGATTTTAAGGAAGACATCAATACAAAGTCACATGAGTTGATGTCGTTTAGAAAAAGTATTATTATCAAGGTAAGTGCGTTCAAATTTTGGATTCGTAAAAAATATCAAAAATGGTATTTGAAAGCTGCACCTATGGTCGTTAAGTTTGGTTTTAAGACGATTAAGGTTCGAGGTCGAGTCATTATAAAGAAGGGGAATTTGATGCAGGGGATACAAATTTAGATGCTACAAGTACAAGGGACGAGTGAGGCAAACTCGAGGAAGAGTTTTTTCAAGTGGGGGAGAATGATGCGGGGACAATAAATTTTGATTAGGAAAGTATTTAATTCTTAATCAGTTATAAATTTAGGGAAAATGAAAGGTCAAATCAATCATAAATTGTGATTAGGAAAATATTTAACTTTTAATCAGTTATAAATGTACGAAAAATGAAAGGTCTCTACTTTTCCTATAAGTATTAGGTCTTTTTCTTTGTATATTGATATATATCTTTTGGAGTTTTGATAATAAAAGCTTTTGCTTTGTTCTTGGCGGTTTTTGCTAAGATTCTCTTAATAATCGGTATTCGTTTGAATTGGCGGTTGTTAGAGTTTGCCTGATTATCGGTATTCGTTTGAATCAACGATTGTTGGAACAATCAATCCTGGCATTCGTGTGAATCAACAGGATTGATTTTGTGTTGTCTTGTTTTTTTCACTACATCAAAAAGCCGACGCACTTTTGTGAAGTGTGACGCACTTCAAGTCAGGGAGAGAGAAAGTCATATTATGGTCAAGTACGACGCACAAATTATAAAGTGCGACGCACTTTCACCTACAATAACTAAAAAATGCATTTACTTGCATTCAATCTTGGTAACTCTTCACTAGCCTTTTTCCTACAACTGATGCTCACACCTAGCCTATAAAAGGAGGACGAATTCAGGGTTCTATCATATCAAAAAATCATTCTCTCATCATCATAAAAGAAAAAGAAAGTTAGGAAGAATTTTGGGGAATTTTATGAGTTTGTTCTTGTTCAATCATAATTCCCAGGTGTATAATCATCAAAGGAGTTTGGAATTCAAGCTATATAGTGGCTGTGACAGAGTTATTTGTAGTTGTGAGTTGAATTTCTGGGTTGTTATAATCGTTGTTCGAAGGGAAACTCTCGAAAATCAATATAAATGGCTATTTGGAATCGGTATAAACATGTGTCTCTTCTTGAATATTATGTTTTCTGGATCTAACATGCTTATTATGAGTTTTACCTCCATGATTATGGATTAGTTTATCATGTTTATTTGGGAATTATGGGGTAATATAGATTGAACTTGGATAACTAATGATTTGGTAATGGTAAATATGAAATTGATATTTTGTTTTTGGGATTGTTGACCAGCATTTGATTCACTCAACTTAGCTCAGAAGTTAAGTCGAAAGGGTTGAAACTTTATTCATGTTTGATTTGAGTTGTCTGTCCAAACTAACTCGGTATTAGTTTTGTGCTGATGAATTAATAATAAAAATGGTCGTCATCTCAAATATATAATGTTTTATTGTTGTCCTATGTTTAACGAACTGGTTGAGAAAGTTTATTATTATATTGTTTCCAGTCTTGAAATCAATCTTAAAGCATTTTCCATAATTATGTCTATAGGTAAAGAGATTTTTCTTATGAGATGTATACGATCTTATGAATACGTTGTGCTCATTCATTCTATTTTACTTATAATTATGAATTTGTTATCGCCCGAGTTATCATCCATTAACTCTTGTCTCCCACAATAAACATCAACTTTTATTAATTTGTAATCTCTGTTTATATTATCTTTAGATTCGTGACAATATTTTTAAAATTCGATTTGCATAGTCTTTTTAATATACTCTTAGTATACCAAATCTTTAGATCGACCTGGTCTTACCCTAAAATCTATACTATTAACGAGGGTTTATACTTTACCCGTGTGTTAGTTGGAAAATTGGATAAAACTAGTATTATAAATTTAAAGCTTTAATAACACATCAATATGTCTCTATTATTTGACCAAATTGAACACTTCTAGGATTTCGGATCGGGTTACGTTAGTGAGTCGGGTTTAAAAAAGTAGTTAGTAACCGGGCCACAATGTTATGGGCCGGTTCACATATACAGGCCCGGCGCCTGACTATTGTAATGGATATATAATATATAATGTAGAAGGATATTCATCATATTTACATACTCCAAAAATGTTTTTTAGATTCCCGCCTCCACCATTTAAATGAATTTCACATTCCCTCTTAATTAAGTTTTCATCTCAAACTTTTAAAATCGTTTAAAAGTTTAAAACTGATTCCTATATTTTTGGTCCACTTTAATTATCTTATTCTCCTATTTACCCATTATATATCATAGTAAACCGTAAATCACTACTTTTCCTATTGAAACCCACCCCACGACTTATTTATCTTTTGTTTTTCTTTCAGTTGTATTGTTGCTAGCCATTCCCATTTGATTTGATGAACTGTATATATAATTATATAGTGCTTCTATTATTACTCGTATTATTTAAATGTATATATGTTTGCTAATAATAACACTGCTTTGTAATTGTTAATTGATTGATAATTTATGTTTCTTTTTCTTTTGTTTTGCAGGTTTCTATTATTTTTATGGGTCTTGAATTCGTAAAGTCAACTTGCTTATAGTTAGATCTTTCGACGAAATCATATGTTCTAGTCCTTGTTAATTTTTAGGACTACATAATTTTATCCTGATTTTAGTGTATCAATCAAATAATTATATGCACCAAAGTTACTTTTCTTTGCAAATCAAAGGTATGTAACATTTTGCTACGTAGTTAAAACCATCAGTTTAACCTTTGCATTCAACCATTGTAACTCATTCATATATTCAAGGTAACAACACATGTTGTTTCGACCTTGTTAAATTTTTTAGGACTTTGGTTTTGTTTTTAAGGCTCAATCATTGAATGTTATGCTTATTAGCAGAAGCAACAAGAGTTTGAAGGGTGGCGTTACTTTCTAATATCATAGAGGAGGTATGTGTTAAACCCATAAGTAAGTTATATGTGCTTTTTAATTCAGTTTTATACAACTTATGTATCATCAAGCTTATTGACAACCTTTTATTCTTGTACTTTGCTCTTGTTATTTTTTCTATTGAATTTGATCGTGTTCATGCAGTTCAGTGATGCTTAAATTATGTATTATAAAGGACGATTAAAGATTCATAATTTTTCTTATTTGAGTATTCGAATACATTTGGCACGAGAGACAAATTGTGCCAAATACATATTTGTCATGAAATATGTGACCGTACCAAATGTGCATTTGGCACGGGAGATGAAAGTGTGCCAAATTTGCATTTGAAACAACTAGTTACCAATTGTGCCAAATACGTGACATATGGTACCCAAAATCAAAACCGTCCCCAAACCCAAGCCAAATACTATTTGGCACTGTTTTGGATCGACCCAAATGTATTGGCACCCTTATATTTAGGACGATGTAAAAATTGTGCCAAATAGGGTTTTAAGGTTAAATATAAGTCTACAGGAGAGGTAGAAAGGTTTAAGGCTAGGTTAGTAGCCAAAGGGTTTAATCAAAAAGAAGGAATAGATTATGAAGAGACTTTCTCTCCAGTGGTTAAGATTGTTTATGTAAGGTGCATATTGTCTATTGTTGTGTATCTGGCCTATATATCAGTTAGATATTAACAATGCATTCTTATATGGTGATTTGGTAGAGGATGTGTATATGTCTCTTCCTGATGGGTATTTTGATAAATCAGATACAATAGTTTGTATAAACTTGTGTTAAAGTTCTCTTTATGGTTTAAAGCAGGCTCCAAGAAAGTAGAATAAAAAAACTCACTTCAGTTTTGCTTGAAAATGATTTTAAACAAAGTAAAAGTGACTTTTCTTTATTCATCAAAGATAAGGATGGTGTATTCATAGTTTTACTTATTTATGTTGATGATATAGTCATCACAGGTAATAACTTAGTAGAAATTAACAAGTTTAAAACTTTTTTGAGTTATAAATTCTTAATCAAAGTTCTTGGAAAGCTGGAGTATTTTTTTAGGGATTAAGGTTTTAGAGTCTAATGGTAATTTGTATCTTTCTCAAAGGAAGTATTGTTTAGAGTTGTCAACAGACTTTGGTATGATGGCTTGTAAGCCTTATGGAACACCTATAAAGTCAAAAGAGGTTACAATTAAAAGTAACAAAGTTGAATCTGTTGAGATTGGCAAACCTCTAACTCGTATAATAATTACCAGAAGTTTTTGGTAAAGTTGATATATTTAACTCATACAAGGCCTGACATTTGTTACGTTGTTCATGTTCTTAGTCAGTATATGCATGCTCCCTTATAGTCTCATCTTAAACTTGCATTTAGAGTTTTTAGATCCTTAAGGAATGCACGCCTGAAAAGGGGGAATTTCCTTTTGTTAAAAATTGATTGATAAGCCAAAATCTATGTTTTTGTTGATCTGATTGGCTTAAATACAACACCAACTAAAAAGTCATAACAGGGTATTTTGTTTATTGGTATAAACAAATTTGAAATATCTTGGTAGGAGAAAGAAACAGTCTATTATGTTGTCTGAAGATCATCTGTTGAAGCAAGTAACAGGCAATGAACAGTGGTGACTAGTAAAAGTAATAAGGATTCTAAATGTTCTTGCAGAACTGAATATTGAAACCGACACTCCCTGTTTATTTAACATTGGTTGATAATATTTCTACAATTTAAAATTGCTGCTATTTTGTATTTCCATGTAAGGACTACGCATTTATCAAAAAAGAAAACTATATTTCTTAAGAGAGAAGGTTTCTGCAGGTATTGTGAAAACTGTACAAGTTAAGTAAGTTATGAGATATCTTTCAAAGGTTTTGAAGTGTTTGTGATCACAAATAAGGTTTTGTTACAATCTTGGAATGTATTATATGATAGAATTGGTTTAAGGTGGAATATTGAGAATAGTACACCAACTTCCCTGTATTAGGTACTAAAGGTGCAAAACATATCATAAGGTCCCATGTAGATTCGGAACTAATAGAGGTAGGTGAGGGTCTCAGCCACCCCAAATGTTGTGACAAGTAATGAAAAATGTTACTCATTAGTCTAAAATTCATTGTCTACCTTTTTATTTTGGTATGTTTAAAATAATTTGGCCCCCTCAAAATAAATGTTCAAGATCCGCCATTGGCTCCAAGTATGAAAGGGTAAGAGTTTGTTAAGTTATTGGTATGTTGTTTGCTCTTTGTTTTTAAATGCAGGGACTCAAGTTAGCAGTTTTGGAAGTATAAGGGCTATTTTGGAGAGGCTAAAGTCAAGATTAAAGCAGCTAGGGTTGCTGCCCTATTATAGTTTTAATCATTTTCTTTTGTTTTCTCACTCAAGATTTCTGTGTAAATCTTCATATCTCTTTCTTTGAGATTTAAAGATCAATAGTTAGGGTTTTACTTTGTAATTAGTATTTGAACTCAAAACCAGCCAACACATTTGAAGTGTTAGTGTGATGTTGTGAATAAAATAAGTGGGAGGTTGGTTGAATTCATATATCTTGATCTTTGTATACTTTTCAACAGATAGCAACCCCAACGCATTGATCATGGAAGGACTTTTGGGTTCATTCTCCTCAGTATATATACATGGGTCTGGTTGATCTCATTGCTCTAGGTTTCTTTCATAATAAGTTGATGAGTTGAAAAAGGCATCTTTTTGGCCCTTGTTCTTGGCTCTATGTCCATGTCTATTCTTGGTATTTGGGCTTAAACTCTCATCCTAAGTCAAGTTCTAGTTGTGTGCAAACTGCATACACTTGTGTGCAAGGATCGTGTATGTCTTCTCGTGTATGTCTTCTCGTTTAATAGTGGTTTAGTGTTGTGGACAGCTCATGTCGATGCATTTTCCATTGATACAACGGCATAAAACATGTCGTCAATACATTGTAAATGGTATCTTTTGCTAGAGATGGCAATGGCAATTTCTATTCATTTTGAGTTGTGCTTTATCGCTAATAGATACTGAATGAATCATTTTGAGTTGTGCTTTATCACTAATAGATAAATTGGCTCTAAAATTGTCCATTATCTACTCTATAGATGCATACAACAATATCAAACAGAATTAACACATTAATTATTGATAATTGAAAAAGTTAGAAAATGAACATAGAAGTGTTTACAAATCTGCTCGACTGAGCTTATTTAACCAGCACCAAAGTATGACCCGACTTAACCTGATTTCTGCCCATCTACCTTCATCTTCTACATCTTTGGCATGTGTTTATGGGAAAGAAAAGTGGTCATTATATTCAAATATGTGTTCAATACATTTTTGTTTATGCAAATTATTCAATGTTCGGTAACTAGATGTTTCTTGTAATGTTATGTTTCCTTTGTGGAACTTGGAAGTTCAATGAATCATGTAATCATAAACGTTTCTTCAATTATGTGTTAGCAAATTACAAGTAAACAATGAATCACCTTTGCGCAGAATCAAATCAATCCATAAGCTTGTATCTTTTCTCTTAGACCCTTGCGACTCCCATTTGTATCCCTATTATTGTGTGTAATGGCATCTGCAAATCGCATCATAAAAGTCGATATTAGACATGACATAATGGGTGCTAGGGTAATGTGTCAAAGCATATTTGTCTAAAACTAGTATTTTGGATGCAGGTCAAAACATATCTGTCTATTCATATTCATCAGGCATGTTCTTCTTTACTTCTTCATAAGTCATTCCATCACATAACTAGCATTTATTTCATCAAGTGCACGCCATTGTACCTAAGAAAAAAATAAAATAAACAAATGCAATCAGGCGAATATGGATAGTCATGGTTCAAAAAGAAACCATAAAATGTCACACTAACCTTTGGGAATCCGGCAATTAGATTTGCAGTCAAATTTGTTCTTTGCAATGTGCTTGTCCATACCTACGAATTTGAAGTGAATCACATAATTAAATTCCTTACCTAAGAAAGTTGTAGCACAAAACATTTAAATTAAAAGAACAAGTAAATTAAGTGGAAATATTACAGAAGCAGCTCGTTCGTTTTGGAATCGCTTCTTCACAAAGTTAGCAAGTTTCTTTGCATCAAGCTCACCTTTACCACTATTAAACAAGTTGAATAGATTACAGAAATAGCTCAAAAATCATAGTTCATACTATAACGGAGTTATGTTTTATCTATAACGGATCAAATGGGTAAATAAAAAAGGTAGCTAAAAAGGAAACGGGTTGATTTGGACAAAGGGGTCAACAAGACGAAAGCAGCACAAAGTGTGCTTCTAATATATAAATCGTCCTAAATCATTTTATTCAAAAAACTAAAAATACCGGAAGAATACATTTTTGTAATAATACATTTTTGTAAGAATACTAGAAAAAACCTTAGGTGCTTCAGCTCGACCCAACCAGACTCGTTACGATAAAACACCCGTTCGAATATGTTACATAAAGCGCCTATTTTTTCAATTTTAGTTTCGATGCATGCATTAAATGTGTAAATCAAGTTATCAACGAATAGAACAAACCTTAAAACAAGGTCGCCGCCTATTCTTCCTCTAAGATTATCACGACTCTCTCCATGCCTTGTAAGCAAAATTGATATATACTTTAAAGTTTATGTATATATCACTTGTGATATTAATTTATAATTCACCTGTAGATAATCTCCAATGTATTATTGCATAACTTACCCAAGTAATTAGTACTAAAAAATTTGTTTATGTGATATCAATTAGCCTTTTCCTTATCTAATATATCCAAATCCAAATCAACAAACCAACCCATGTCAACTTGCTTAATATTTTTGTTTATGAAAATTGATTCACTGTTTAAGCTCGATAAAAGATTGATCTTACCATGGCAATAGATGCTTTTGTAAGTAAATGAAATCTTAGAAATCATGGCACTAGTAAACCCAAGCCAGTTAAAAGAAAGTTCGGTCAATAAGGCCATCGATACACCTACACATACGAGTCATTAACCATTATTAGTCAAATTCTAAAAAATAGGTTAAATGGGTCAAAAGATGCAATTCAAGTGTTTATAACTGTCTCATCAAAAAGCGATATGTACCTAAAACCACAGGGGCTAATGACAGCCATAGCAAAAGCGGGATTTGGTGGCTTAAAACAAACTGGGAAGCTGTAGCACTGAAAAACTGCTCCAAAGCTGTTGACAACATAAAAAAGTATCACATTTGAGAGAGTTCACTTAGTGAAAACGTGCCAACCACTCAAATTCAGTAAACAATAATTTAGACATGACTTGTCCGAGAGCATATCACGCTACAACGGGAGTAAGAACTCAGAGGAGATCCTTGTCAATGGGCTATAAAATGAAAATATAATGTATTTGTAATATGGTACAAGTACATTGTAAAAAAAGGTTGCGTAATGTAATGTGACTGAAACTTACTACACGTATGGCTGCAATAAAATTGGCCCGCCAAGATAGAGAAAACATAGTTATGAGTCCACCTCCATATTAGACATCATGATCCATTAAACTGAATCGTGAAACATTTATCTATGATTGACAACTAACTAAATGATAAGCCTAAATCAACAGCACAGAATTATACAGCTATATGGCATACGTCATAATGTTTGTGCTACAAACACTCCCCGAAATCTCACTCATAATCTATGCTTACTTGGCTGGTGGGGGTGGTTGAACCCAATGACCTGGTATCCGACTGAAAAATAAGGCACACCACATCAATATTTAGACAAATAATTT